>JALPQI010018831.1:0-22197 GCA_025490895.1 Thaumatotibia leucotreta
CATGAATATACCCATTTACATCAAATTTATGAAAAAATGTAGCCCCAGTTATAAATGATTGAAGAAAACATTGATGTCTGATTTTCCGTTATTCCGTGTTACTCCCGCAATTACGTTCATTGCATCTGATTTGTGAACATAATTACGGGAATCATCAAATAGGCTATTTTCATTAAAATATGCTCTATATTGACATGAAAAATAATTGAAAAACTTTGGTTAATTACTACAAGGCAATAGTTTTACAAATTTAGTCCAAATAAACTTATCAACATGTCAGAGAAACCTTACGAAGTTCCCACTGCCTCCTTACGCTCGCCGACTACACGATCCTATGGAACTACTGTTTGGTTAGGACTAACGGATTCGGAAGAGCCTCACTGCTTTAGAATTGACTAAGTATGTCTTATAATTGTGTTTATCGGTTGTTTATGAGCTATAATTTAAGAAAAATTTATTTAAATCATGAGTTTAAATGATAGTTTCCTTATTTTACGACAAAAATCTAAATATCACGGCATAATGTACTATCCCGGCATAGTGTACCTTTACCTTAGGTGCTGTGGGAGAGACCCACCTGTGTATGTCGGGCGCGTGCTTGCCGGCGTGCCGACGGGGCTCCTGGCGGCACGTAGGCGGTGGAGGCTCCTGCTGTGGGAGAGACCCACCTGTGTATGTCGGGCGCGTGCTTGCCGGCGTGCCGACGGGGCTCCTGGCGGCACGTAGGCGGTGGAGGCTCCTGCTGTGGGAGAGACACCTGTGTATGTCGGGCGCGTGCTTGCCGGCGTGCCGACGGGGCTCCTGGCGGCACGTAGGCGGTGGAGGCGGCTGCTGTGGAAGAGTCACCTGTGTATGTCGGGCGCGTGCTTGCCGGCGTGCCGACGGGGCTCCTGGCGGCACGTAGGCGGTGGAGGCTGCTGTGGGAGAGACCCACCTGTGTATGTCGGGCGCGTGCTTGCCGGCGTGCCGACGGGGCTCCTGGCGGCACGTAGGCGGTGGAGGCGGCTGCTGTGGGAGACCCACCTGTGTATGTCGGGCGCGTGCTTGCCGGCGTGCCGACGGGGCTCCTGGCGGCACGTAGGCGGTGGAGGCTGCTGTGGGAGACCCACCTGTGTATGTCGGGCGCGTGCTTGCCGGCGTGCCGACGGGGCTCCTGGCGGCACGTAGGCGGTGGAGGCGGCTGCTGTGGGAGAGAGCCACCTGTGTATGTCGGGCGCGTGCTTGCCGGCGTGCCGACGGGGCTCCTGGCGGCACGTAGGCGGGGGAGGCGGCTGCTGTGGGAGAGAGCCACCTGTGTATGTCGGGCGCGTGCTTGCCGGCGTGCCGACGGGGCTCCTGGCGCTGCACGTGGCGGGCGACGGGCGGCACGTAGGCGGTGGAGGCGGCTGCTGTGTGAGACCCACCTGTGTATGTCGGGCGCGTGCTGGCCGGCGTGCCGACGGGGCTCCTGGCGCTGCACGTGGCGGGCGACGGGCGGCACGTAGGCGGTGGAGGCGGCTGCTGTGAGAGACCCACCTGTGTATGTCGGGCGCGTGCTTGCCGGCGTGCCGACGGGGCTCCTGGCGCTGCACGTGGCGGGCGACGGGCGGAACGTAGGCGGTGGAGGCGGCTGCTGTGAGAGACCCACCTGTGTATGTCGGGCGCGTGCTTGCCGGCGTGCCGACGGGGCTCCTGGCGCTGCACGTGGCGGGCGACGGGCGGCACGTAGGCGGTGGAGGCGGGCGGTGCGGGCTCCTTCGGCTTTTCGGGCTCCGGGGGCGGCGCTGCCGGCTCCTGTTGCTGTGGGAGACGCACATATTTATTCTTCTTTTTGAGGATTCAAACACTGAGCCCGCGTTCACAGTTCGCGGCTCGCTTGTATGTTTCGCAGAATGCACAGAGGCTCTCCGATACTTAACTTTGAAAAATTTGTCTTATGGATTTACCCAAACTGTCATTACGTACAGTGCATTCATCCTTAGTTGTCTTATCATGTAAACAAACAAAACGTCAAAGATGATCAAAGACAATCACTAATGATGAGAAATGTCGAAATAATGAAATGTCAGTGATAATTTCACTATTTACGTAAATAGAGGATTATCGATTTTGCGTCGTCTGTCAGAAAGAGAATTAATTAGTACAATATTATATCAAAAACATATTGAAATCAACTACAACAATTTTGGTAAATTAATGCAATTTATTTTAATTGAATTTTTCCCAAGTTGTACTTTAAGTATTAATATCGATATAATTGTCATGCCTACATTACGGTACATAGACAATCTAGACATAGCAATGTCAGATGTCATGAGGGTTATCCGACCGTAACAGCGTTGTTATTGACGAAAATCTTTACAGAAATGATATGTTTCAGTGCTTTTTTGAGTGATTATAATACTTTGCGAGTATTTTTAAGTATGCAACAACATTTGACGTGATTGAAAATGTTATAATGTTTTCAAAAAGTGTTTGTTTACATGATAAGACAAGTAAAGATGAATCCACTTTAAAATATTTACAGTGACTACATTAAATAATACAACTTTTAGACTTCAATAACGGAATCGAGACTACAAGTGCAATACTTCAGCTGATTCAACTCTACATTCCTGAATCTTATCAGCTTGTTCCTGTCCCTTGGTCTTCCTACTTTCAGGAGCAGACTCGTCCCAATTGGTGTCCGTGACTACCTAATTCAGCGGTCCCCTCCAAGGTGGCTTGATGTCCGACTCCTCACACGTCCATCTATCTTACCGGTTTGTTCCACGGTCCCTTGGTCTTCCCTCCTTCCGGGGCCGACTCCTCCGAGGTGGTCTGTGTCTCTGGGGCAGGACCGCCCTGCAGCACCTGAATCTTCAGCCCGGTGTAGTCCTTCACCGGCTCCTCATACTCCTTCCATTCCTCTTCCTCCTGAAAAAATAATGGCGGTAAAATAACTTGTAATACCTTTAGTTCCCTTTAAAGTCTCCATCAGACCCATAGAACCGTAGACCCGGTTCCGGTAGGGAGTAGTACCTGTTAGTTGGGCATTTTCGCGAGAAGAGATCCAAAAACTTATTTTTCTGAAACAGGTAAATTTTATGTTTTTCCTGCTCAGAATCACGAGCTCTTTCGATCCTACTAGAAGAAAAAAAGTGTCCCAAAGTTTTGTTTCTATTACGTAACCGTTTTTCAAACACTTTGTACAGCGGTTACAAAGTGGAGAGCATGTAAAATGTATGAAAAATGTGGGACCATTTTTTTCTTGTACTTTTTTTCTCCTAGATTGAAAGAACTCGTTATTCTGAGTAGGAAAAACAGTAAATTTACCTACCTTAAAAAAAATTTTTTTTGGATTTCTTCTCGCGAAAATGCCCAGTTGGTTCTGTACGTCATTTAAATTAAAATGCTGTACGGTTTTATAAAGTTCCTATGACATTTCGCGTGACATACCTATTATGAAAATCGACGTATATTTGAGCGTTTCCGACCCGTGGTCCAACCACTATGTCCAACTTCGTTGGGCCACGAGGAAATAAAATTATCCATAGTCCAACCGATTGTACTACGAGGAAGTTAGTTTACCCGTGGTCCAATTGGTTGTAGAGTCTAGGGTATTAATTTATATACACTTCTCCATACTGATCCCTTACAAATGTGTCTATATATTAATGCACTCGAATGTACCATGGTACAGTAAATTTATAGGTAGTCCAATACTAGAACATATATTTACGTATACTAGTTGGACAATTGCCTGAATTGCCCCTCAGTTGTACTATGGTTATAATTAAATGACAGTAAAAAATAAGTAATATGACAGTTGAACCATGGATAATTTTATTTATCCATGGCACAATCAGTTAGACATAGCAGTTGGACCACGGATCGGGAGCGGATTTGAGTATTCCCAACATCCCACCAAAGTAAGACATTACCTATCACAAGTTCACAACACAATTGAGGTAAATAAAATATCAAATATTGTCAGTTACTCGTAAGTAAATACTTTATTGCTTCTTGTCAGTTTTATTTATTTTCCTCCTTGCTGAAAAACACCACTAAATATATGTGATCCTGATCAGTGATCACAAAGTACATAGAACGCAACTTTAAATATACCTATTTAGTAACAATTTTCCTGCTATACAGCGACATCTCAAAATAGAATTGTATAGTAAAAGTGACCATATTTTCCTGCAATACGGCAACATCTTCCATAAAATTCTAGTTGGAATGTGGCCCTATTATAGCAGGCACACAACACTATGACCCAGCTATTTATGTTAACACAAGTCTTTAATCTGTAAACAACAGGCCAGGGGCCTATTTCTCACAAGCTTGTAACTTGTAATACACGTGGAAGTCCCTTTTTGTGACTGTTAATTAGATAAGGACTTCCGCTTGTATTGCAGGCTACAATCTTTCGAGAAATGGGCCCTACCGCGAACCACGAACGAAGTGTTGCCTCTCTTTTGCACTCGTGAATTCGTACGTAAGTGTAACAGGGATGTAACACATCGTTCGTGGTTCGCGGTAAGGCCTCTGTACCGGGAACTTCGAAATTCACAACATTGAGTGAGACAGAGAAAAATCCCCAAAATTTGAGAACTAGTAAGACACGCCCTCAAGTGCCTTCACTTTTATGAAAACCGGTTTTGGGAAGTATGGAAAACCGGTTATTTATCGTAATCTCGTAAAAATAAAAATCGGTTTGCACGAACAATCTCTACAGGGTTGTGTACATAAGATTTCCAGACGTACAGTCAGTTACAAAGTAATGTATCCACTTTTTCACCTTACTGAGTTGAAAAAGTGGATACATTACTTTGTAACTGACCATACAAGTAGTAAAGATGGATTTAGACTAAACCAGCATTCGCTGATTCTATCCCCCACTACGAAATCAACGAATTTCGACGAATCACGTTTTGTGTAACGAACGAATTTCGTAGATTGGGGGATAGAAATCTAAATCCACCTCAATATAAAGCACTGTACTGTATTCTATGTACTTTACGATTTACGAGACACATAAAGTACGCTAAAATAAAATTTCAACTTAATTGAAAACTTAACTTAAATAGTCAGAAATCTCCTATTACCCTCCAGGGTCGCGTTTTATAAAGTTACAATTTACAATTTCGCTGTTTGCCTCTCTTTCTAGCCAATATGTGCGTGCGTTAGAGAGGCAAACAGCGAAATTGTAAATTGTAACTTTATAAAACGCGACCCAGATACTGTATTTTTTCACCTTTTAAACTGACAGTATACTGTATATCTCAAAACAAAATCTGGCAAGTCTGGCAACCCTATGTGTATGTCAGAATAATATATAATACAGATGTAGTGAGAAATGACTTGCCTTCGGAAACGTTCGTCAACGTCATGCTGTTTCAGTCTATCTCACTGAGACTGACAGTAATAGCTGTCATGCTACTTCAGTCAGACTCGGTGACACTGCCTGAAACAGCATGTGTTTACGAACGTTTCCGAAGGCAAGTAATTTCTCACTACACCTGTACTCATAGTTTCATTCTTTGAGATAAGATATAATACAAGACTTCCTTCCTATATGTATATTATAATATTGATGTTATCTGTACTTACATCAGCAATCTGAAAGATCAATTCATAGTGATTATTTAAATTTAAAATTGATGAATCTTGGTGCATCAAATAAATAAATAAATCTTAACATTTTGAAATTTGTTATAGGTTTTTTCCTCAAGAAACAGTTTTTTTTTTCTAATTAAATTTCTTGAATTTTTTGTAGTTTAATAACTTTGATTTAACAAGATCTACTGTATTTTAATATCTCATTATCTCATTACTGAAATCCTTGAACGGGGTGATTTAGTAGGCTGTACTTAACAACTTTTACTAAGGGGCCGATCACGAAATTTTAAAAATAATCGCCTTTTTCATACATTGTGACCAATTCTGTGCCGCCCACATCCAGCAGACTCCTGCTACTTTCACCAGGTCATCAGTCCACCTTGTGAATGGTGTACCCACTGATTCAACAACAATACAGTATCAATAATTATCTTTTAACATATTCATAGATTAACATTCCATCCACTGTCAAATTGAAAACTTCCTTTTAAGAAGCTGGTTAAAAATGAGTTTGTTTTCTCTGCATCTGACCAAAATAATTACAACAAAATTTTCCCTGTATCTATTATGACCACTAGGGTATTGAATAGATGACTGAATGTAGCAAAAATATCTGAATATGCACTTTAAGACTTGGACATTAGATGCCTGCTCCAAGCACGGATCGGGAGGGCAATGGGGGCACTTGCCCCCCCCCTTGATACTGGACTTACATATGCCTAGGCTGTTTTGAATATAAACTACTATCATAGCATAGGTCAAAGCCAAAAACAGAGAATACTGGAAAAGTCTGAAGGAGACCTTCACCCTGACAGAAGGGGTTCTTGATAAAAAGTAGATATTTATAAGTGATAGCTTAAATGAAACATGCAACTACTTTACTTTATAGTGATTTAGCTATGTAATTTAACTGTAAGCAAGAAATAAAAGGCTTTTTTATATTTATTTCATTTTTATAGGTCAATGCCCTCCCTGAACGATGTCCTGCATCCGCACCTGGTTTGCTCAGATGTTTGTAAGCACCCTAGCCACTCTCATTTATAAGATAGTGAATGTACATCGTAATTATTTTCCCTAATTTTAATAGTAGTAAAGTGAAATAAATTAGTATAATACCTTTTCATCACCAATGGCCGCAGAGCTAAGCTGTACATCAATTGAATGAGTCAGTCAAGGGAAAGTATATGTTAAGTGAACTCATTGAATATGTAATTGCTAAGTTTAACCTCTTGCCCTAGAAATTAACTAGAGATAACCCCTCTTAATTAGGTTACAGCTTGAATTCAACACAACAACAATTAAAACATAATACAAACCGGAATAACAAAATTACTAAGCATCATTAATACATTAGGTTGAAATTCTAATGACAAAGCAAATATTTATGCCACATTAACAAAATAATGACAGTTTCACGCCTCAAATTAGCAGAAAACTGGAGATAGTAACAGGTTATTTCCAGTTTGTCGTGACTGGAGAGTATTAAGTGGGAACACGAAGGCAGGGCTCGGTAAATAATGAGTTCAGAGTGTAATCGTAAAATTTGACAACTGACAAAGAGATCACACAATTGGCATCGGATACGTGAAATTACGTGGTTATTCGACGATTACTCACCCCAGCTCGGCCTCCCTCCTCGCCCTCCTGTGCTGGCCTCTCTTTCTTAGGCCGGGCTTCTGATTTCTGTTTGCCGTCATCCAATTTCTTCGCCATCTCTTCGGCGGTTGCAAATTTTTTGACCGACTTTTTTTTGCGGTCTTTTTTCGCAAAGAAATCGTCTAAATCAGCCATGACTTACTATGTACAGCACTTGTATGGTAACAACAGTGAACGTTTAATTACAGTAATATTAGAGCGAAACAAAAAGGGGGAATTTCTGCCCCCAAACGTGAAAATGATTTTTGTGGCAAGCGTGGCCGACTGTTTCTTTTTTTTAATGGCAGCTTTTAATGTTGCTAGGGCTTGAAAAACAATTTCTACAAAATGGTAGTTTTTTGTCCTGTGGGTGGCAATACTAAACGAAACCGCAAAAAAATCTGTCTGCGACTGAAGGACTTGTATCCATGGTCATGAAATAAATAAAAAAAAAAACAAAAAACACGGAAAAAAAAATACATAAATAAAAAGATGTTCATAATAAACAATTAAGATTAAAAAAACATAAATTTACGGTATCATGCGCATACACGAATAATTTATATTGCATTGAACCTTCTGCTAGTAAACTAGTAAAGCAAAGACCGACGAAGGACCTTCTTCCGTCAGTAGAAGAAGGCGGCAAATTTAAAAAAAGGGACGTTGTCGTTTTCACTGCCTAATTTGTTTGCCAGACTGTAATGGAAATGTATGTCTGGAATAATAATAAGCTCACTTTAAACCTGCCTCAATTGGATTAGAATCAAAGAATATAATACTCTAAAGAGAAGAACGACAACTCCTTATTAAAATGAAGCCTCTTTGCAAAAGTTCGTTTATACTACTAGCGACACAGACCAAGCGCAGTACTAATTTTGACAACTAGTTTAGCGCAGCTGTAGTAATTCTGTCTGTGAAGCAGATGATCCAGGTTCGAATCCCAGCAAGGGAATATTTATTTGTATTTTTCTTTAGATTTTAATATTTATTCGAGTTTCCACCCAAAATCCCAATCTGCATTCCCAAAAAAGTACCTATGAGAAAAATATGTCATGTAAAATGAATAAAAATAAGAAACAATGTTCTCGTCGAAAAGAACTTATGATTTGTGATTCTGAGCTGAATTGGTGGAAACAGTATGATTAACCGAAATGTATTTTCTAAGAAAATGCTCTATATGAAACTTGTTCCTGAGGTATATTTATGAATCATCTAAGAGTAGATATTTGCGCACATAAGGCCATAGAGTACTTTCATCAGATTTTATGTAAATTCAAGTAAGAAGTGAAAAAAGAATCCTTAACTGTGCTCTACTTGTGATAACATATATAATAATATTGTATGAAATGAAATGCAGCATTATGTTAAAATTACTTATTTATTTAGTGCACACCTTTTATAATGTTCTATCTTTAATACAATTCTATGTATAATTTATTAACTTATCTTATAATAATAATAAAAATGATAATATTTTCATTTGTACGCTTAGTAATGCGAAATATAGAATAATATAACATAGAATGAGAAACTCACAATTAACATTTTAAATTGGATTTTTATACAATTTCAAATATCGTTATCAGAAATTGTAGACAATTAATTACCTAATAAATATGTATCATCTAGCTCTCTATTTTTTCTCTAATTTATTCAATTGCACCTTTTAAACAACATAGTGCACACATCTGAAACATGAACCCTGATGGGCGTAGCACATATTAAGTATTTTTATGGTACACAACAGTATTAATGAATTAGTTAATTAAGAATATCACTTCTTAAATAATTAATTCAATAATTCAAAATTACATAGTAAATTGTATTATAGCTATGCTCACTTACTGTAGAAGACTCGCAGTTACAAGGAACATTATTAACATAACTAGATATAGGTGAAAAGGTTAAGAAAAGCTCCTGTTGTATGTGGTTGTAATACTCGTAATACTTGTAATCTATCCATATAGGCATTTATTTTGTTTGTGTTCGCATTTTAAATATGACGTATTGTCTATTTGAATAGATCACTACTACATACAACAGGTGACTTACTTGAGTTAAGCTATATTTTTCACATATATTAAACTGAAAGTCCTTCGTTACGTTCAGGATTCAATGTCACGCCCGTGATATAAAACAGTGCTTTATCCCCATGGCGTATAATCTATTATTCTAGTAGCCAAAGTAGTCAAATTGTTCAATACACCAAGCTATACAGTATTTGATGCTGACTATACGTGGAGGCAGAAACGAGATTATGCGTATCAGCTCGCTTTTAGAAGATGAAGATTCGCTCCCATTTCCTATAACATTTTAAAACTTGATCACGTACTCATTCCTTGATATCTGTGCCTTGGCGCCCCATAAACCTAAAGTTTTGACACCAATACTTATAATTATATTATTCTTTGCTACGACCCTTATATTAATTACGCTTTAGAAATTCGGCATTTACCCTCCCTGCACTCTCTTTATTAACTGTATTCCGTTGGAGATGAAACGGCATCGCGTGTCTACGCATGTAGCATCCCATACTAACATCACATGCTCCAAGTAACCCCTTCAGGTATCTTACAGTCATTTCTGATAACCCCAGAGGCTCAAGAAAATTTGTGAAGTATAGTTTAGCTATTATTAGTAAGTAAGTTTGTAAGTTTAGTTTAGCTATTATTGGCTTTTTCCGCAAATTGTGCAAAATTTGGGCCCCGAGGACATCAGAAAACAATATTCATATTATTCATTTATTTTTGAATATATTTAATTTCCTTTTTAGCGACTTTTGCTGTGCCTCTTCTGATACATGTCTATTTTTTAAGACAATATATCTTTTTAATGTGATAATGAACACATGATATAATATATTGCTCACATTATTGGCGAAATGCTGCGGACAAAGCTTTAAAAATTGAAAACATGGCTGACATTCGCTTTGAAGAACAAACATCCCTAGTTCTCGAATTTTTTCTACATGTAAATTCTTCTTAAAAAACGCATTGCAGGTACCAGCTGCCGTTTCGACTGCCTTAATGAGATCGACACTGGCATAGTTCAGGCTGTTCTTATCTTTATCATATTCTTTTAATTCAGTGAATTGGTGAATATTTTCACTGCCCGGGTCTGATGTCAATAGCTGGGTACACTGCGGACAACTACTATTCATTTTTTTGATGATAAAACCGCATACGTACGCGCATGCTTGCATTTCTGAAGTATTTGTTGTCAGTTCTATTGCCTCTACCGGTACAGGTACATCATCGGCATCTTCCGTGATGTATTCGTGTTCATCCCCATTAAAATCGGCCGACATTAAAAACACTTTTAAATTGTTCGTCAAAATTGCCTCATCGTCTTCACAATTTTTGTTTTTGCCACAGTTTTTCAGATTCGTAATTATGGCAGTCTTAAACCCTGCTATAAATTGAGATATTGTTGGATTATAATTTGAGCCACAATTATATCTGACACATCCAAAAAAGTTTTCTAATGGGTCCTGATTTAATCTGCGTGTGGAAAGGGATTTAACGCCTAACTTTGTTAGGTTATTCCACAGCCTTTCTACTGCATTTATTGTTTGGATCCATCCTAATTTTGATGGCGGAACTTTTTTTGAATTGACAAATTCCATTTCGTAGATGATTTTTTTCATTTTTTGGAAATATTCCAAATGAGGACTTCGAGCAGTGAGATTGGTGCTGTATTTTTTTCCTCGTCTTAGGTCCTGCGAGTTTGCATTTAGTCCGTCAAATAAATTGTCAAATTTAGTGAGCAACGTCGCGGTTACGCGGGCATCTGCAGGAAGCTCATCTGTAACAAATTAGAAGATTGAGCATTACACAAATAAACATAAATTCGGGAACAATCTTACACAAACTTCACCTAGTTTTGTTAGCTTACAAAACTACTAACTAACAATATTTATGAATATTAGATATCAATATTTAACAATATTTAATTTTTTACGCTGATCATTTTTTTATGTGAGCCACAAAAAACCTGAACGAAACATGTTCTTAGAAGTAGGTGTGCAGGCCATGTTTTCGATGTTCTTAGTGTACACTTGTGAACTACTCTTACTGTTGTTGTAGGTACGGTCTTATAATTTATTAGATTTACGGCCTGTTTCACAATCTCCAGTTACGGCTATCTGTCAGATAAAAAATAACACTATCTCTTTCTTTCACCTGGAAGAATAAAGAGAGCTTGTTATTTTTATCTGACAGATAGCTTTAACTGGAGATTGTGAAACAGGCCCTTAAGCGTCCGCATGTCAACGTCATTTGTTTTATTAAGTACTGATTTTTCAATCCCCAGTTAACAGTAACTGTCAAATAAATGTTAGCTCTATCCTTTTTTGACTGATGACCAGCGATAAGGATGGTAATACTTTTATCTGACGGATACTTTTAACTGAGGATTGAAAAATCAGCCCTATGTTATTAATATTATTATAATATTGCGGATTTATACGGCGTCGTATTGAAAAACTAAGAACATATTTAGGTTCAGATTTTCAGTCGCTACCACATTAAAACTTAATCATTAAAGAAAACTCAAATTTGTCAATCAAGGTTTGTGAAGTGGGTACCAAGCGACGATAAATGTGGGAATACATAAACCATTCGTCAGTTAAAAGTAAATAATCCTGTAAACTTTGAATTATTTAACGCACTTTCAGAAAACAATCTTGGTCTTATCACCAACTTAAAACCTTAAACCTGAAGTTCACGTTAAGTTTTTTGCTAACATTAGGTATTGATATTTACTACTTACTAGTACTTAGTAGTAGTATAAGGCCTTGGTCGTACTGCACACGCCGCACGCAGCCGACAACGTTCCGTCGCACGCAGCGGGTGAATGGTGTGTTCGAGAATGCTCGGGAGTGGTCGTTTTCGCCCGCTGCGTGCGGCGTCCCCCCGCCATACATCATTCAGATGCTGCGTCCGACGGGACGTTGTCGGTAGCGTGCGGCGTGTGCAGTACGACCGTGGCCTTAACGTAAAAATATACCTATCTGCGAACGTGTTTCACGTAGTGTCAAAGACATCAAATGCTATTTAAAATCAAACATATTTGTTTACCTTTTTTTACTTTCAGTTGTACAAGGTTATGGGCCTTAGGAGATGTTTTGGAAATTAGTTCTAGTTCTAGATCTGGGGCCTATTTCTCAAAAGCTTGTAACTTATAATACAAGCGGAAGTCCTTATCTAATTAATAGTGTTAAAAAGAGACTTCCACTTGTATTACAAGTTACAAGCGATCGAGAAACGGGCCCCGTAGTACCCAAGTAATTACGTACAGATGTAGTGAGAAATGACTTGCCTTCGGAAACGTTCGTCAACGTTATGCTGTTTCAGTCTATCTCACTGAGACTGACAGTAATAGCTGTCATGCTACTTCAGTCAGACTCGGTGACACTGCCTGAAACAGCATGTGTTTACGAACGTTTCCGAAGGCAAGTAATTTCTCACTACACCTGTAGCACCTAGTAGGTACTGTTTTACTGATAATAAAAAAATTATGTCCTTCTTAAAATTAATTATAAACTTAGCTAAGAGTTCTTTTATTGTAAATCGCTTAACTCTCACAAAAATTTAACTTCGATGTCAGCTTTGTAACGACAATTAAGCATAATATTAAAAAATATTTTTTTATCATTTAATCCAGAAATAATACAAGTATGCAATATAAAAACACGAATAAAGTGGATTTACGTAAATATTAAATGTTATATGTCGTTATAAATCTGACATCAAAGTTAACTTTTTTGTGAGAGTTAAGCTAATTGGGTGTCCCTAGAAGTGAAAATGCCCCTACATCGCCTGTGCGCTCATTTCTATTCATATTCTGTTTTAGCTGTACATACTAGGTCTACAGTCTCTGACATGCTAGTCGTATAGGTACTACTTACTTGTAGCAATTTTGGCTAAAATACCAGCTGTTACGGTATGGCTAAATACTTGAGCAGCTAGTTTGACTCTCATTTTTTGCTTGGGATTCGGGTTTATGTGTTTTTCCGTGAGAGCAGGAGCGTACACGAAGTTGGGATTCGTATTGTCACTAACATAAAACTTTTTTATGTAGTCCCATTTAGCTGTACCTGTAATTAATAATAATAATCGTTTCTTATTGTGTCCGTGAATGGGCTGCAGCAGGTGTACAACACACCAATTTTCTCCAAAGGGACTCTACGTATTGGAGCCATATCCCCGCGCAAGCCTATCAAAAGATCAGGATATACAGGCCCGTGAAATCTTGTGAAAAATACAATAATAATAATCGTTTATTGCAAACTATGATGGCACCCTGGTAAGGTATGGCAATTATTGTTAAACTAGATACATACACATTATATCTAACTTCCGGTTACAAAAATGACTACCTATTATATTAACTTATTTCAGGTTTTTGGGTTGTTTTGCCGTAGTTAATACATATTATGTATCTTAGATTATGTGATAAGTAATATCATATGTAATAATAATTAATTGTATTACCTTCAGTGGTAGTACCATCAGGTTGTTCATCAATGGGTATTTTTATGTCATGTGCCAGGAACATGTTTCTCAGACATTTCAAGAGATGAGGTGGGTCTGCTATAGTTACGATCTCTCGACCGTCGTGTCTAAAATACGGAGTCTCGGTAGTTGCTCCGAGCAAATTTAGCGCCTTTACATTTACGGAGCTCATATCACAGATAGTAGCTACGACGTTCAATCCGGTCTTAAAACATTCTGTAAGTACCTGCAAACATTTATTAAGATTTTTTTCAACACACTTGTTCGTAACGTAGTTATTATTGAACCGCTTTTAGGCTCATAGTCATACGTTATCGTCCTAATGCGGTAATAACATAACCCCACAAATTAAATTTGCAATAATTTGCGAGAACCATGTCGTGTAGATGAAGCATTCGAATTTAGCCAGGTTATGTTTATTTATTAAATCGACCAAAGAGTTGTCATGTGGCAGAAATAGCGGAATCCTGAAGATTATTTGAAAATACTATAAGTTTTCGTAAGTAAATAAATATATATTTTTTAATATGCCAAATTATTAAGTAATTATATTCAATGTAAGCTTATCGAATTAAAAGTGGCAAGACTGTCAGTGGGAATCATACATGGGTATTATTACATCCAACAGATTTTTTTGTTAAGTTTTACACTATCTATCTTAACCTGTTGCTCGTCCTAATTTACAATGCTCTGTTCTTATTTTTATTACTAGTTAGTAGCTATTATTATTATGCTAAAAACATATTGTTAAATTACCTCTTCAATTAATTTGGATAGCCTGTCTGCAGTCGCGGATTTACTAGAGAAATAAAATGCGATGGGTTGCTTCCATATTTTTCGAATCCCACATAGCATAAAAACTAAAGCATTGCATGCCACTTCTTCTGTTCTGCCGTGGGTGGTTCCATGGTCTTCAAACCCATCAACACAGTCCAGTTGCGGATTGTAATTCAGGTGTTTCCTGATAGCCATTTCATCAAAAACCAAAGAGCAGATACTGTCGTCGTCGGTGAATGTTTCGGCCATTGACTTCAATCCGGCGAATACCTGGTTGTTGATCCCTGGCTTCATGGGTACCTTATTCAGCATGTTATTTAATGTGGCTGGGCATGGCAATGAAAAAATACTTGTTAGCAAACGATAACAAGCTGGTGATTTTTTGTACAATGTTAAAGCCAGTATTTTTTGGTCCATATTATATCTTCTCCCTTGTTTGGCTCTTCGGTAATTAATAAGTTGGCTCTCGAGTAATAAAGTAAACGAGTGGTTTAAATTTAATTGAAATAAACGTTTGACATTCTCATCATTACAAATTTTTTCAATTTTGTCAATTTCAATGTTCCTAATTTTTTTCTTTAACCTGCGAATTCCTTGAATTTTATTTTTACAAATCTTATACAATTTTTGCTCCGTTTCGGAGAGCTGGCTAAGTTTCGTTTTGTCAATACATTTTAAAATTCCTTTGGCTGTGTAGTTGACTTGGTTTTTACCGAATCCTGAAAAAAAAAAGATTTAAACTAATTATTTATTGTATTAAATACCAACCTAGAATAGCCAAGTCAGGCCCACATAAATTACATCCTTCTTTCGAATTTTGCGATTTCCCGAAATCGCAGATTTTTTTACAACACATGATTATGCTCAGAAAGTCCTCTTTTTGAAGGTGAACTTATGTATAGAAAGTGTTTTTTTTCCGCATGTGTGGGAATTAATTTTTTGTACTTTTCGGCACGGTCTGGTTGGTATTGGTATTGGTACTGCCGAGATAGTCTGGTTTTCCTCGCATTGTAAAATGTTGCATGATACACATATTGAAATGTAGGCTTTTTAGGGTTCCGTAGCCAAAATGGCAAAAACTGAACCTTTATAGATTCGTCATGTCCGTCTGTCCGTCTGTCTCTGCCGATTTACTCGGAAACTATAAATGCTACAGTAATGAAAGGTAAGGATATGTGTTGTATAAACTGATACATAATTAATTAATTATGATATTATATTATAAAAATAAAATATTGGGGTTGTTAAGGTCATAATAAATAAATAATAATAACAATTTCACATTTATATTGAAGCGAATCGTTTTCATTATTGAATATCAGCTCTCAGTCTTAAAAAGTGTGTCCCCTCCCCTCTATTTTTTTAAATGCGCGGTATAAAATTAAAATATATTTATAGGGTGATTCTTGGGTCATGAGCAGGATTGAACAGGGTAGGTACTAGGGACGGTCATGCTGAGCAACTTTCACTACTGTGATAACCAAGAAATCACCAAAAAAATCTCTTAATTATGAGTTACCTAATTGATCCTTAATTGATGGTTAAGTATCGATTAACTCATAATTAAGAGATTTTTTATTCAATTCCTCGATTGTCTCTAAAGTGAAAGTAGCTCAGTGTAACTGTCCCTAGTACCCTGTTCACTCCTGCTCATGACTCAAAAATTATCCATATGTTATGCATATTAATAAACTCTTTCAACGATTTTTGATTTGAATTAATTAGCTGTAATAGTCTTTGAGATGGGTTGATTTAACTGTATTTCTTTATAATAAATTGATAATGGTACGGAACCATACGGTGTGTGCGAGATTATTAGTGACTCGGGAAACATCATCCACGTACATAGATATAATTTTATATAAGTATGAAAACAGAATAATAACATTCAATGTACATTATAAATAAGTAATAATAATAAATATCTAGGACATCTTACACAAATCGACCTAGTCCCATGGTAAGCTCAATTAAGGCTTGTGATGTGGGTACCAGGCGACGATATATATTATAATAGATAGGTACATCCTCATCATCACGTCAGCCGAAATACGTCCACCACTGTACATAGGCCTCCCCCAAAGATTGCCACAATGACCGGTCCTGTGCCACCCGCATGCAGCGGACTCCTGCGACCTTCACCAGGTCACCAGTCCACCTTGTGGGGGGCCTACCCACGCTGCGCCTTGCGGTACATACATACAGATACTTAAATACATCGACAGCCATGACCAAGGAACAAATATTTGTAATAAAAATAATTTTTTATAGTTACCATCAATTTAAATGGTTCGGTAGCAACGGTACTTGATCTTGTTACTGCTAACTCTACTTTGTCTATCAGGGTAATTGGGTCTTTTGAGCATCCAGCCACCGGTTCCTGTGAGATGTGTGAAAAATAATATGTAAAACCAGCCATAATGCCACCTTCGACGTTGGTAAACTTGGCATTATTTCTTTGGTATATGGCACCTAATATTTTATAATGTGAACATAGGTACATAGTAGTGTTACTACCTACTTAAAAATATAAAACAAAAACATTATATATATATTTTTGTAGAACCACACAATTTTTATATTTAAAAATATTACATTTTAAATATGTACCTACTTTTAAAAAATTGTGTGGTCCCACAAAAAATACGAAAAACCATTCCAAAGAATAATGCCCTTGCCAATCAATATAATTCGAACTACAGCTCAAAAATTTAACTACCAAACGTGATAAAAACCCTAAGGGTCAGTATTGAGTCAATTACATTTTGGTAGCTGTTCATGTACATATAGAGCACAGTAATACGGTATTGGACATATTTGTGTTATAATTATAATTAATGGTTAAAATATATGTACCCCTAATTATCATACCATCAATGGGGACGATCCTACGTCACTTATAACAGGCAGTGCTCTTTCGCCCACCAGTTCGACGGAGTCTTTTGAACATCCAGCTACCGGATCCTGTGAGACGTTGATCTGAACAAAATATTATTATCATTTAGACCCCATCAAACAATCTAACCGCTAAAGTACTCTAATAAATGAATACGCGGGACGCATCCATAATCAAAACCGTTAAATGTATCACACGAGATGAAAATACGTTTTGCTCTCGTGTGATAAGGCTTGTTCACGAAATAAAGTAGCCATTGCTGTATAATTCTTTTTTTTTGTATCAGACCATACCTTTGTATGGGTGTTATTACAAAGAAGGACTCTTTGCCTATCGTCTCAAACGCTGTGGTTGATATTTATATCAATTTCTCCATAATTATGGACTTTTATTTAAATTTCTGGATTTCAGTAGCGTTTCTTTTTATTTTACCATTTTGGGTCGTTTAGTTTCCCTATGGGTCTTAACTAAACTACAATACCGATACTATAATAAACTGTGAATCTACAATTTTTATTAACTATTTCAAGTCTAACATTGTTGAAATCGTCTCTGAAGTTCGCACTTTTTTGGGCCTGAACTTTTGCATTTCTCAAAAGTTTTCGGGTTCTTAAAGGGCCCCAATACAAAACCACAACACATACTCCAAACCCCAAAAGAAAATGCTTTTCACTTACCAAATATGCAATTAGTACGTATATCCTTCACTCGACGGCACTAATCACAATAGTTTAATAGATATTTTATTTTTGTCTTCCCTTGTTTATTGAAACTTTAGTTTAAGGCCGTTAAGTTCGTGCGACATGAAATGAAAACTTCAAAGAAAAAATATATAGCAAATGTTAGGTTGGCAGCTAGTTCTTGGCGCCAAACCATTGACACTTGCTGTCAAGTGTGACAGATGTTGTTTGGTTTGTGGCGCCTTATTAACGAAAATTATTGTGGTAAGGTTGGTACGCCGCTACTTCAGAGTAATTTTTAACCAAATGAGATATATTTTGTGAGTATATTTTTAATATGTCCGAAAATCAGGTAGATTTCATTATTTTATAGAAATAAATCAGAATATCAGTAGATTGCTTCAAAATCAGGTAGATCTACTGCTTTTTCAGTAGATCTGGCATCACTGGCAATGACCGTGAAATTGACGTAATCGAACAGAGTTGCTGTACTTTAAAAATCACTTTTGAATTTTAGGCAACCCCTTTTGAAATACCAACCCACACAATGACAAATTAAGAAAAATCATGTCTTACCATAGGAGTTGATAGGCCTTGATTAGAATATAATCTTAACTAACTATTTTATATTTAAAAACATGTTATTTACAGCGCTATAGAAACTGAAAATATAAGATTGTCATATAAATCACTAACGATCTAGCTAACGATCAATCTTTTAAAAATAATTCTCTAATAAACTTTAACACTTATACTTTTATCACAGTAGGTTATATCCGTTACGTTAATAAATTATTTGCCCCTGGGGCCCTTTTCTCAAAAGCTTATAACTTTGTAATACAAGTGGAAGTATATAATGATTTAAACTTTCACGATTATCACTCATATTTTACAGACAAACGGGTCTTAATCGACATGCCCGAAACGTCAGGATATAATTAAACGTAAGTTTACGCGATTAAGACCCGTTTGTCTATAAAATATAAGTGGAAGTATCTCTTTAACACCATTAATCGGATAAGGACTTTCGCTTGTATTACAAGTTACAAGCTTTCGAGAAATAGGCCCCAGATCAGTATTTTCTAGGTAACTACAAAGTTTCCATTTTAACATCTGAATACCTGAAAAAAGACCTGAACTGGATGTTTGTCTTAAATATAATTGACATATATTTAATTTAGAACACCTTTAAGAAGTAAAGTTTTTAAATTATATTTACCCACCTGGTAACTTTACATCCCATTAGGTAGAGGTACGACTAAATCTTAGGTATTCAGTGAATTGCCTATAAAACTCGGACTTAATAACAAAGCTACTTGGCCATATTTAAAAGCCACGAAGACTTCTAGTTTAGTACTACAGCACTAACTTTCAGACGCAGCCGCGTCATTTCATTCCACGCCACTATAACGGACGCAGGCACAGAAGGCTTATCATCGCCCCAAACCAGTCGTATCTCATCGAACCACTAACCAATATCTTGATATCTTATCACATTTACCTGAACGGTGTTAGCGGTAGCATTGTGCAAGGAACTAGAATTAAAACTCAAAATGTTGGGACCTCTGGCCAGAATTTCCAATCAGTTGGGAAGGAATGTGATGCTGAAGTCTGTAAGGAATGGGTCCCATGGTGGTGTACCTGGAGAGGTAAGTGGATAATAGTTACGTAACATGTGTAAAAAACTACAGTAAGTTCATATTAAGTTATTTAGCACCTGCAGGAGTCGCGTGACCTAGGAAGTGACCTTTAGGTTTAGGTTCTCCATTTGTACATGATACTTTACATTAATCCATACAATTCAATCCGCTAGCTGTATAAACAATCTTGTAGGAAACTACTGCACATGCTTTTAGACTTGCTAAATTTTGTTGCAATAAAGCAGTTACAGTTTTACCTGCTAGCGTCAATAAGGAAAACTAGCACAAAATAATAAGCTTTAATACAGTGATTGTACCTAGAATATAATACTTTACATAAGTACTTATTCAAGTATGATATCAGACGCCTTCCTGTAGGAGTGTGACGTCACTTACATCACATCACCCATCATTTGAATATCTATTTCGTTAAAAGTTTAATTTCTGATTACTTTTAACGTGGCATATATAATTCACTATGTGGCATATATATTAACGTTATTTTTGATAAACTTGTGTTGTATGTCGGTCGTTTCACTTTTTTCGGACTAAGGACAATTTAAGTTATAAAAAAAAGGCACATTGTAGTTAAATAAAATGTACTGGAAGTATTAACCTACGTAATCAAAGCATACAGTATAAATTGCCGACTGCATGATAAACCAAGGAATAAGAAAAAAAGTTTTCATTTTAAGTATATTGCCAGACTACATGTTTACGATTTCGCTAAACCTGTTTGCACAAAGATATACATAACATACGAAATGGCGCCTGCAGTCTTCACAAACAAACTGAAATACCAAACTCGTAAAACGTTATCATGTCATCTCTTTCTGTCAGCGGATACAATAGCCAAAGAGTGAAAAAGATAGGGTAAATGTGACGATTATTGACTTAGCATGTTGATCCAGTGCATGTATGTATGTTGTTGCGGGGTCGGCGAACAATGCAATCAGTCTAGATCTCTATAAAACATAATTTTTATGGCAGTGTAACATGCAGCGGTAACTTTAGCCCTTCAGTAATACCTAAATAGTAGAGTTTAATATGACTTATTGTATGAATTATAAAGAACATTTGTGGTGATGGCAGTGAGAATACATTTTGTCGCCACCTCTACTCTACCCACGGGTATCGTAAGAGCCGACTAAGGGATTGAAGTGTCACTGACCACTTGACCAGTCATTTGATAGAAGATTGATGATGGGCAGCAGCGTCATCATAGTGCTGCGATCGCCAATTCGCTTGCCCAGCGTGGCGATTATGGGCATTTACCTCCTAATGCGTCTAAATATACGCATAGTTAAGTAATTGGAGATCGAGACTTATGTCCAGCGGTGGACTGAGATAGGCTGATAATGTGATGATGATGTGTTTGAATTACATACATTGCATAAAAAAAATCAATTTGATAGGGCGTATCGCACACCTTATTAAATGTACCTCATTACACAGATTACACTTTCTTATTTTAACGAAGCATGCCTCGTAGCCGTACCTACTAGAAGTAAGGATCTAGCTAAAGTTATTAATTTGTTTTACGATATAGGTAGTAAACATATATGTTAATAGGAAATGATTAAATCTAGTTTATTCAATTTTCAGCAACAGTGTTTGACGTCTAGGTATCGTAAATGTGCTAATTTTAGCAACTCTACTCTGAAATTTCCTACCTATGTTGCATGACTTGCATGGTGCAAGAAGCATTCCGCTCCATTATGGGTTTATGTTATCTAACGACTTATATTTACGTAAAATGAACATCATTACGATTGGAAACGATTTTATAATTTGATAAGTTTAAGAGAAAATTCTAATTTAAAGCCATCAGAGCGTCATAATCAATTAATCACGGGACTTCAGCGGCCCTACCGCTAAATATGCAATCCATAATTAAATAAATAATTAACAAATAAATATGTTTGGACGTCTTTACACAAATCGACCTAGTCCCACGGGAAGCTCAATGAAGGCTTGTGATGTGGGTACCAGGCGACCATATATATATATAATATACCTATAGATACTTAAATACGTAGACAGCCATGACCGAGGAACAAATATTTGTGATAAATAAATTCACAAATAATGCCCTCGCCAGGATTCGAACCCAGAACCTCCAGCTTTGTAGGCAGGGTCACTATCAACTAGGCTACTATCGTCGCCTGGTACCCACATCACAAGCCTTAATTGAGCTTACCGTGGGACTAGGTCGATTTGTGTAAGATGTCCCAAGATATTTATTTTATTTATTTATTGAAGAATCTTTTCTAATCTAATTACACATTTCAGAACCTCCCGTTCGACATCAACAACAGGGCGCGGCTGACGTTCAACTTCTTCTGGTTCGTGGGCACCGGCATCGGAGCGCCCTTCCTCATCGTGTTGCACCAGCTTAGGAAGAAGTAAATGGTCAGTAAATAAATAAATCTATATATACTATTTATCTAAGACATCTTCTCTATATGTCG
>JALPQI010018832.1:0-19324 GCA_025490895.1 Thaumatotibia leucotreta
GATAGGTGCAAGCGATACCACTTTCTCAGCCCTTGTTTTTAGACGTGTGTTTTGCTTGAAGTGTAACTGGCTGTTAGGTGGTTGGAAATGGGGGAAAGAAGCCGTATTGTAGTCGAATCTATGTGCGTTGAGAATCGATTGGTGTGCGGATGTCGTCCAAGGGCAATAGTGGCGGGTTCTTGCAGTTTCTATGCGAATGTGAAATGCTATTTGACACGCAATGCACGTCGTATCAAATTAAACTGGTGCAGATAACGTAAAGAATGTTCATGATTAAATCTAGCTATGTATGATAGGCCGGGATTACACCTATAAGTTCTTACGTAAGTTGTATTGTAAGGACGGAGCTATACTAAGGCCAGTCGTACGCCTGTAAGTTCTTACCAGAGATCGGACAAATGTGCGTCATTGTTCGCAATAATATGGACATGACTTCAAAGTTGATGGAATAATTAATCATTTAATCATTTATAATAACGTAGGTTTAAAGAACTTTATTTTTCTCAAAGAAATTAAACATTTCACTTCAGAGAAACTTAATTAAATTAACATTAGGTAATAATAACGTATCAGTAAGAATTGCGAGTACGTGCATGCAATAAAGTAGGTATTTAACTATTTAATTACATATTTGACACCGAAAATTATGAAAACCATTGTAAATAGTCACCTTAAAGCTTCGAAATCAAATTTCAAGAAATTATTTGTTTAATTATTCATTTAATCATCTTTGGAATCATGTCCATATTATTGCGAATAATGACGCACTTTTGTCCGATCTCTGGTTCTTACGTAAGTTATAGGGACTAGGGACGGAGCTATACAACGGAATGGGAGGTGAATATCGATATCTCATTCCTTACTATAGCTCCGTCCGTCCCTACAACTTACGTAAGAACTTACAAGTGTAATCCCGGGCATATAACTAACTTTTACTTAGCATCGCCATACTCATTACTTAAGCAATTGTCATTTTAAAAGGTGAATTTCAAGGAAAATCTTTTTCATGATCAATCAATTTTGTAATGTTTTTTTGTATCAAAAACAGTATTTGTCAGTGTGATTTAACAAGAATTATTTTCAAGGCTTATGCTTAAATTATTTAAGAAAAAAAAAATATTTGCGTGATTCTATTCTGCGTTTTGATTAGTGATAGTGAACAATCAGAGCATGTGTAATATATTACATGGTTCGAATTTAATAGAACTTACAGGTGTAATCCCAGCCTAAGGAATACATATTCTCCTCTCACTCTCTCTCTATGTCCCTACAACTTACGTAAAAACTTACAAGTGCAATCCCGGCCATACAACTAACTTTTACTTAGCACCGTCATTACTTAAGCAATTGTCATTTTCTAAATCTATTTCATGATCAATGTTTTTTTTGATGTCAAAAACAATATAATTTTGCCAGTGTGATTTAACAAGAATTATTCTCAAGGCTTATGTTTAAATTATTTAAGAAAAAATCTTTTATTTTCGTGAATCTTAGTGAACAATCAGAGCATGTGTAATATATTACAAGGTTCGAATTTTATAGTGAACAGACTACATGTACACTATACAGTTTTCATTACCTAGGACAGGACTTAGATACACGTTAAGGACGATAAGAATCAAACTGAAATTAAGACTGTTTGTATGAAAGCACATTTAATTAATCTAAATAACTAAAAAGCAGAAATAAAACTACAACCTAACAGCTGAAAGTAAAGACTATCACATGTATGTACATATAATATAACGAACTTGCTTGAATAAGTTTAAGAGATTTGAACTCAAGCATTATGTAATATAAATAAATACATATTGCGTAAACCAATTACATAGAAACACTAACAATATCTTAACCCTCAAGTCTAGTCGAGAATTGGCCATATGTTACATGTATCATGTGCCACCTCTGAGGCATCTCAACAATTTGATTCAGTATTAAATTTCGAAACTAGATTCAACTATGATGCAAAATTGCATTCTATCAGCCTGTGGATTGTGAATTTCCTGTTTATTTAATTTGAATTACCACTAAATAAAGGAATATTTCAGTAGCAGCCAAATAAATAATATTGTCTAAGATAGTTAATTAGTTATGTTAGTTATTTAATAAGGTAGACAAAAGTTTTTGGCGGGGGACTGCCTATTCTATGTGCGTCCGCTCGATGGTTGAACGATATTCGAAGAGTGCGGATCACTTTTGGAGGTAAACACAGGACCGTGTCCAGTGGCGTACAGAAAGAGAAGCCAATACTCTGCCGTCGACGATAAACGGCTGAGATGATGATGATTCTATTTGCACAATCTTAAGATTTCGTTCTCTTTAGTATTCACAACACAAGTCCTATTAAGCTAAGAGCATGCAATAACAATTCCTTAAAATTCTCAGAAACTGCCGTCTCCTGTCATATCGTTATCTTTATCCTCAATTTTAGTGCAGTCGGTACGTAATTATAATTTGAACATGGACATACATGGTTATTATTTTTCGACAGTTTTCCTCATGAAGATCTTTTCGAAGCGAAGAGGCAATTCTTAATGTTTGACAACCAACCTATGACACCATAAAGTGTTATCATTAGGTATTATGCGATAGCACGGAGTTGTCTTATTTGTCCATCTAATCAATATTATGACTAACTAGCAATGTACAAGGTACAGTCAGTTACAAAGTCATGACTTTGTAACAATTGTAACTGACCGTATAAATTGTAGATCATTCTCAAAACTGACTAAAATGACCAGGATTTTTAATCAGTTTAAGGCTTATATTACGCTTTGCTCCCAAAAGTTGAAGATCGAAACCTTTAACGTTTGAAAATGCTTGTTGCTAGGCATACTTGAACAAAGCGTCATTTGACTTTTAACACAGCACCTACCTAACAGGTGCCGCCAACTTTGATTTGTAAATCTATACGAATACCAAAATTGGACAGTGACATGCCCTTTTCAACCGTGTGACGAATAGCCTCCAGCTGCCATTAAGAAAGACATCAAATCACAGTTGTTCCAAATAGCTTCAGCCGTCGTTACTGCGCAATCGAAGTACTCGTAACAATCACTTTCGCCTTATAAGGAACAGCAGATAATGATCAAATCTTCAGACACTTCCTCTTGGCAAGCCCAATTATTAAATTGTGCAGGTGAATGACGCGGTGCCGAAATGAAGACAGTCAGACGATCTAAGTTGCGCAAGCGACTGAAGGTGCTGCAAGTCATAAGCGGATTATTATTTATTTATTTATTATGAGCCCGTTAGTGTCCCACTGCTGGCCAAAGGGCGCGATCTCTTGCCAGTCGTTTAGATATGCGTCCAGTCCAGATCATCCCGCCATCTCCGTCTGGGACTGTGGATAGTTTAGATTTTTAACAGACTTCAAAAAATGAAGAGTTTCTCAATTCGACTGTTTTATGCTACTCGACAGCTCCGAGAATAGGGGAACCGATTTTCATATTTTTTATCGAAGGAGTATCAATCCCCCGAGATGGTCCCGTTGGCACCTAGTCGGGGCTTAGGTAAAATAAATAAAATAAAATAAAATAAAAGTGTTCATACTCTTGTAGGCACTCCGAAACATGTCGCGCTTAGTGATTAAATACGTGTGAGTTGAACCGTTTCATTTTATTTAGGAGTTACTATTTAATTTCCTATTTGTATCTAAATATTTATTTTGTCCCACCCACCCACAACATAAGCTTTAATACCGCGGGAATGAGTCCATTTGTATAGGCATAGGTTGGTTCTTGATATACATTTTTTTATTATAATTATTAATAAATAATACAAGCCAACACCCGCTAATGCCATGACATTTGAATCCTCAGAAAACTGAGAAGCAAAGTTATAGTCAGCAAAATATTTATGCTTATTACTAAAGCTATTTTATCTTTATTTTAAAATAGAAGAAAGTTAATGTATTATGACGGATGATACCTACCTACAAAATTATGTGTCAGCTCGTAATGAAAACGATGGCCGCTTAGTACTTGGACCAAACGGCTGTTTAAGCAATACCTAATTGAAATCGCAGCAAAGATTCAAAAGCATGAGTAACGTCTGGGAGCAGTAGCTTGTTAATTTAACGAACGGAGACAATGGTCACGACTTTTTATTCTTGTGAATGTTTTTCAATTGACTATAAATACTTATGCGCCGTGTGGTGACGGCAGTAAGAATATATTTGTCACCACCCCAACTTTTGCGGATTCTGCTTCCTTCTGCGGATGTCGTAAGAGGCGACTAAGGGATTGAAGTGTCATTGACCATGCTACAAGATTGATGATGGGCAGCAGCGTCATCATAGTGGACACATTACTGCGATCGCCAATCCGCTTGCCCAGCGTGGCGATTATGGGCATTTAGCTCCTAATGCGTCTATACGCATAGTTAATAGGAGAGGCCTACGTCCAGCAGAGGACTAATATAGGCTGATGATGATGATAAATACTTTACGCCGCAAAGATAAAAGAGAGTCCTCGGTCCAAAATAATTCAAATACATACCTATCTATCTCCCGGTTATATTTTGTTACTTCATATTTTAAAAAAGGAAACTGGACTACTGAACCATGTTTTCGCCAGGTTTACGTAAGTATTATCATGCGAAGCTGTAGTTGTCCCTTTCTAGACCGTGCAAAGCGACAGCAAGAGTTTTTTTTTCAATTACCTATTTTTCTAGAAGCTTACAGATACTTTAGATGAAAAGGCAGTCATCTTAAAAATATCTTATTCAGAAAACAAAATAATCATCACGGTTCAATAAGGCCTATATTACGATTACGACACGATTACGAGCAAGTTTTTAAAATAGTACCTACCTACATTGTGCATCTAGGGAGGTAAATACGGTATTAATAACGAGAGTGAGAAGCCCGACACCGTAAGCGGAGGACTTTTAATGACTCGAGTTAGTATGCCTCTTACCGACCGTGATGCATACAATGTTTTTCATCACACTTGCGGAAAAAAAGTTATAAGACAAAACACCTATATTTTTTTAAAGTAAATTTCCCTAGGGAATTAGTTACACCCGCGATGCATGGAAGTGCAAACAATGGCACGCTTACAAAGCAAGTGTGATGAAAAAAACATTACAGTTGGGAATCAGTAGAAATGAAAGTCTGTAAGTTTAGGAATCTGTAGACATGGAAATCTGGAGAATATGGAATCTGTGGACATAGAAATTTCTATGAAGGAACTCAGATGAAAGGAGGCTGTAGATAAAAATCTAGTAAGGTAGACACAGTGCTTCGACCTCCAGTGAACGGTATGATATAACATAAAATAATTCTATTGTGGCTGACTATAACAGGGTCATAATTGGAGAGTCTGTTTCTAGTCACGTTTTTTTAATTGGTAGATTTTAACTAGGTAGGTAGGTAAAAACTAGTCGTTGTTATCGTATTCTAAGCAAATAAAACATTAGTACATTATGTAGATTCGCATATAGTATATTACCGGAACCATCATCGCCACATGACAAATGTGCTCAAAACGCATTTTTTCAAATTATTAATTTCAAGTGTGTTAAAAATCACCAATTATCACCATAGGGGAGGGGGGGTCAGTCGGACAAATCACGTGTATGTTTTTATTACTTGCTGCAACCGCAGTATAGCTAGTAAAAAAACTATACTTAAAAAAAACACACTTTTAAACATATGCAGATGTCAAACCCTGAACTGAGTTTTAAAACTTCGCGGACATAATTCGCAGCTGGCAAAAAGTTTTTACCATCATATGTGCTTAATAAAGTACGCAAATTCAAGTGTTATTAAAAGGACTACTTATGGCACTGGTCTCACCGTGAGCTTCTAAGCTATGAACTATCGGCTATAAACACGAACAAAAGATACACACTCCCGCTAAAATAGGCCAAAATCGTATGACGTGATTAATGGACAAGCCCTTATAGTCGTGAACCTCTAAATATATTACCATATTATATTCTTGACTAGAATGTGTTAAGTGCAGCATGCATGTACTTGCAAATGCAAGCATTGCATTCGAGATGCATTTATGAAATAATGATGAAAAATTTACAGTTGCTACTACCGCGGCGTGGCGCAAGAACTCTTCCGAAACACATTAAATACGATTCTGAAAAGCTTTTAGTATGCGAGGTAAAATGGTAAACCAGAGGCGAATTCATTTCTTTATAGTACTATAAAGAAACATTAAAAGATCGCAAAAGACTAGAAGGGCAGCCTAAAATCTCGGCTTTACGATCCAAGGGGGGTTACCATGACGTACTAATGCGATTCATTTTAGGTTCAGGGAAAGGGACAGAGATTTTTCTCAACCTAAACTGAATCGCATTAGTACGTCATGGTAACCTTCCAGGTAGCCCTGGTAGTTTTCAACAATGGGCCAGTCATTACGTTTACTGTCAAAATGTTGCGGTCAGGCTCATGCCGACTTTCGATTCATCATCATCAGCCTATGTTAGTCCACTGCTGGACGTAGGCCTCTCCTATTAACTATGCGTATAGACGCATTAGGAGGTAAATGCCCATAATCGCCACGCTGGGCAAGCGGATTGACGATCGCAGTAATACATGTGTCTACTATGATGACGCTGCTGCCCATCATCAATCTTGTAGAATGGTCAGTGACACTTCAATCCCTTAGTCGACTCTTACGACACCCGCAGGAGGAGTTGGGGTGGTGACAACTGTATTCTTACTGCCGTCACCACACGGCATACGGCACGGACGGCACGGACTTTCGATTGGTCATACTATTTTAGGAAGCAGAGAACGGACAACTTACCTTTAAAAAAAAATTGTTAATATTTTTTGTCAAAATTGTCGCTTCTTGCTTTACGACTCTTCGGAAATGGAATGCAATCATAAATATGAATAGTGTGGTTACTTCTAAAAAATATGTACACATTACAGAACGTATGTCCATGACACAAGGATCAAAATCGTCAATATAATGTTTGAGAGAAAAGCTTCTTTTTTAAGCTTAAATTATTGTAATCGTCTCTTTCTCTCCCAAATAATATATATTAATACCTACACTGGCTTGAAGCAAAAACTTACATTAAATTTCATAACAAATAAGTTGTACGTTCTAGGCACCCATTTATTCGAACCTAGGCCAAGGCTTAACTCACTAAACTAATGAAAATAAAGTTTTAAAAAGTTTTTTTTTTTTCAAGGTATAGTGAAGGTTTTACTAAAATACTCTTGTAAACTGATGAATTTTGCTTGGGTTGTCATAATAATCGGTACTGGGTGATTCTCTAAAGGTGGATTTAGACCAAACAAGCGAATGCTCATTCTATCCCCCACGAAATCAACCAATTTCGACGAATTACGTTTTGTGTAAATGCCCTCGCCGGGAATCGAACCCGGAACCTCCAGCTTCATAGGCAGGGTCACTACCAACTTGGCTACGAAGGCTGACGACAAAGGCTGACGAAAAATAAATAACTACTTAGTTGAGGTCACCAAGATCCGGACCTTGCGGAAGGATTCCCATAACGCTGGCTGCGTTCCCCGTTTGAATTGCTATACCAATTCGTTGTGCGACGAACGAACCAGCTTTGGGATCCCCGGTGACCTCAACCAATTTTTTAAATAAAAGAGCCAGCCACGGTACCATAGTCATGTCGTCGGGCCTCTGGTCATCTCTTGTTAACAATATTTGCCGAGACAAGACGAAATAAAAACGGCCAATATTCACCCTAATATAAGACAATAACTTTAAAATGGACAGAACCCTAGGTATCGAAGTTTTGCGGTAACTTTTCCTCCATGTTGGTTTCATAGTGAGAGAAAGGCGTTTTGTAACGAAGCTTCGTTGCGTAATACTTTGTTCTAATACCTTTCTAGAACGGGTCAGACTTAATAACTAAAATTTCTGAAGGCTGCGTCACTTTTGGATTGATCGAACGTCTGATGTCAAAAAGATGACATGACCCGTTTGACTTTGAACTCGTATCAGTTATGAATAACATTTTATAAGCGAATAGTCATTTTATAGATTACACAGTGCCTATTCTGTCCGTCAGTAGAAAACAAAAGAGTGTAAACAAACATGGCTGACTTGCTATAGATTTGACATCTTTGCCACATGCCACATATCGTAAAACACTTTCGTGGATTTATTTTAACCTTAAAATACTAACAATTATAACGTCCTTCCATGGGGGCTATTCTCAATCCCAAAACTCATTTTTGGCAGCTCGTCTCTCAAAATCCTTATACATGTACAGTGTGTTTGCATGACCCGTGCTTTTACGAAAATGGGTAGTAATTCGCATTACTAGCAATCGTTTTCAAGTATTAACATTTGAAAAATAATTGAATTGACTGTACAGTTAATTTTATTTCCTCCGAACGATCAATGTAACGCGTGTACTGCTTAGTTGTCCAACGTTGTGAGTGGCTGCGATCTGTCATTGTCAAGTGCAAATTAACGATTCATTTTGAAGTACATTGCTTCTCAATTAACTTTTCTTAAAAAGTTAATGACTTTTAAAATTAGCATTTTGAATCGAATAATGTTCACGGTTTGACTAAAAATCTGCATCGCATTCCTCGGTTTCGATAAAAGCCAGTATCATAGACACACACTGTATATACATACTATACATACTATAACTAGTAGGCCTAGCCAAGATACCATTCTGCTATCGTATACGACAAGCGATAAGTGATAAAGTATGACATGACAGATTCGTACGAAAACTCGCGCGGCTTATCACTTATCGTAGGTATACGTTCGCAGATTGGGATCTTGGCTATGTATGGACCTATTGTAGAACAAGACAAGATGTTTTGAGACGGTTATGTGATCCAAAGCAACGAGCTAAGGTCATTCGCATTGTGGCATTACTTATGATATAATATGTCTCTAACGATGATGCGGGTAAGTGTTGTAACACTTGTAATACTCGTACTTGTAACACATCTTTTGATTACGTTGCTCGATCGTCTTTCGTTTATCAAACAAACATTAAATCTAGTACTTTCTCAAATACTTAGCTGTATCAATATCAGAATTTACTATACTGATTGCAGTGGAACATCAAAAAGCACAGCAAAAACGGAATTACACAGAGTATATTTGTATAAAAACCAATAAGTTCAGTGCGTCTGGCAAATTATTTTTTAAACAATAAATCAAAGAACATCTGAATTTTCAAATGATATATCATTCTATAAACCTACCATTACTACCATTCCACTACGCTACGCAGCGGCAAAGACAGTACTCATGGAAGTTCATAATTAAGACAGTAGCAGAAACTTCCTATAAAGGCTGATCCTTACTCATGCGCGAATAGCGGCGCGAAGCAGCGAACGCGAGTGTAGCGCCGACGCGCAAATCTGCAAAATCGACGCCACACTCGTTCGCGGATTCAAGCATGAATAAGGGGCCTAGTATATCGTTACAGGACTTACCTGAGCAACAGCATCCGCCATCTTGTCGATATCCACGCTATAGAAGTTGAGCTGCGGCACATAGCGCCGGCGCGGTCTGATGTCGTCATAATACGCCACTACGTCGTTCACCGACACCACTGGGCAGTCGTCAGCCGTGCTGCACCCACTCGAGACTCCGTCCACCCCGCTGTCACTGTCACCCTCACCCCCGAAGCCCTCCTTCGAATCCCGTCTCTCCCCGTAGCTCTTCTCTGAACCCTCTTGGTACCCCGACTCGTTCATATCGTCAGGAGTAACGATCTCAGGGATTTCAGGGATCTTCAGGGAGTCGAATTCGTAGCCGTCCTCGTCGGCCATGTCGGGTATGTCGGTCATGTCGTTGTCGGTCATTATGTCGGTCATTATCACTTTTGTCGTGCACTGTCCAACTACATACTGTTTCGCGACACTGTTTTGCACTGTGGGCGCCCTGTGGACAAAAATGTGATGTTGAATATGGGGCACGGAGTAAACATATTTATTGCAGTCAAAATATATTATAGAAAACGTAAGTCAGCTCTTCAACTTTGCTTCGCTTTGTTTAGTTTAGTAGTCAAAAAATATTTATTAGATTTTGGACCAAGTAAACAATGTTGGTTTGTAACTTTGTAGGTACATACTGAATCCAATATACAGGGTGTTTTTTTTTCGACCGTTCAAATTCTACGTAGTGAATGTGTAGGTCATACTCACCAACTTTTACTATGGGGACAAAGTTGGTCAGTATGACCTACACATTCACTACGTAGAATTTGAACGGTCGAAAAAAAAACACCCTGTATATCTGTCAGATAAACGTTAGCTGTCCTTTCCTTTTATATGCCCTAGGAAAAGGATGGTGATAATTTTATTTGATGGATATATTTATCCTTTAAGTTTACTTTTTTCAATGCTTTGAGTATTTTATCACAGTTAAGTAACGGAGGATCCATGTAACTTCATCCCCTGCGGCTTACAATACATATACAGGGTGTAATCGTTAAGTGTGGCCACACTTATAAGGCCATAATTCCGTAAATATAACAGATATCAATAAACTTCCAACTGATATCGAAAGTGCATTACCCAACGAATAAAATTGCATTAATAACTTTTTCTAAATAGATGGAGTAATATTAAAAATACTAAGTTAAAACGCTCCCATACATTTAGAATGACGACTGGCCTTAAAAAACGTCGGATGTCATAACAGATAAAACTGTTAGAGATTCGTTATTTGTACGAATACATTGTAATAAAATAATAATACTACCGTTTATGAAATAATTAATCTAACATTCATTCCTAAATAAAAAAATATTCGTATTAAACTACTCTTTGAATGAACGTTTACGTACTAAAATGTATGGAAGGGTTTGAAGTTAATATTTGAGATATTTCAGATTTTATTTAAAAAAAGTTATTAGTGTAATTTTACTCGTTGGGTAACGTACTTTTGATATCAGCTAGAAGTTTTCTGGTATCTGCTATATTTACGGAATTATGGCCTGGCAACACTTAACGATTACACCCTGTATATATATACCTAGCATACATACAAATATACAAATCTTGTAAAAGAATAATTGAAACAAGCGCCGGGTTTTCGATATTATGCTACAAAGTATGTTTAGTTATACTTGTAGTAGACATATTATATCATTTTCGCATCTGACAATCTCTTTGTGTACAATCTTTGTACGCTGAGCGGACATTCATCCTTACTAAGGATAAAAAAATTACCGCCACGTTCAAACACACAATGTGTTAAAGTCAGAATACCCAAAAATACGAGCGGTATAGCCATTTGTCAAGGCAGACTCGAGCTACTAAATAAAAAAACATATTTTCACGAATGAACCCTTTAGTAATAAAATAAAACAACAGCAAACGTAATCCCGAGGCGAAGCTTAAAAAAAATGGCTGTACACGTAACACGGTGGCCTAGTCGAAAATTGAGATTAAAAAAGTTGGAGCAGACGGCAATAGACGCCAGGAGGCAATGTTTTTTAATTTGCGTTCCAATTCATGCTCAACAGATTGAATATTATGTAGGTGTTTATGCCTAAAGGTGCGGTTAAACTAAAAGAGCATTCGCTGTTCTAACCTCCCACTCTACGAAATCCGATCGGTACACAAAACGTGATTGGTTGATTTCGTAGAACGGGCGCTAGAACAGCGAATGCTCTTTTGGTTTAAACGCACCTTAATGTGGCATACTAAGTTTACAGCTCGTTGCGACAATACATACGCAAAAATATTTGTTATTAAAAAATGGTTTTATAATTTTCCGTACATAATTTTATTATATCTTAACATATTATTATCTTCAAAAATTATTTCCTCCACGGGGCAGGCTTTGCCTACTTGTACTACCTAAAACTTATGATCCGAAATAAACATTTTTTTATTTATTTTACTTATGTCGTATTTTATAATTATTTAGTAATTGAGTAAGATCAAGACATTTTATATTAAAACCCACAAATATTCTTTCTAAAGCTCAAACTAGACTACATAAACATAAACACGTTTTTTTTTCGACAAAAGTAATACTAACATCAATTGCATTACAGGTATAAATACGTCTTTCAAAACTCATCCCCCGTTAAACAAAGGAAAAACGCCCCAGCCTCCACAGATAAGATATCCACTAACACGCGACCCGGCGCAACAGGCGATGGCGCCTCTCAAAATGGGTCAGGGTCATGCCAAGCAACAAGTCGCCTTTTAATGCTTGTAATATCGACCTTGGATAGAGGGGGAAAGATTGAATTCGCTTATTGGGGGGTAGCGGTGGGAAAATTCGAGAGTATGGTGCGGTAATGGGAAGTTGAGTTACATGATAGGTTATGGGCGTAGTGTGGTTGAGTGATTTGTCGAAGTTATCAGTCTAGTTGGTTCTAACTTGACAGGAGATGACGTTGCGAATGTATTGTATCAGAAAGCTTTGGTTTGCCCCGCAATATTTATAATTTAGAAGGTTGCTGTTGTTACTGATTTGTTTTGTATCCAGCGAATATCGTTTTTTAATTTGCTTGTATACGTACTTTTTCTTACTTTAGCTGGTAGAGGTGGGTCAGAAATAAAAAAAAATTGTTCGTAGTTGTATTTCCTTGTGTGAAAAATAACAAAATGGAAGTGCCATTACAAGATTGCGCCACTTTTCTTAATCTTCTAACATCAAAGGGCCGCAACAGCTTACGTTTTACTCCCTGGCCGTCTGCCAGTGGGTTCGTTGTCATTTCGACAACAATAGTCTAATTCTAGACCATGCCCGTAACGGCTGATTGGCGGTGCACTCGATAATCGACCTTATTTCATAGCGTTAGAACAACGCGAGAGTCATGTGCGCTGCATTCCTAAATTGTTTGGCAGCATGCCATTTCTCGGTGCATTGCAGGTGATACAGCTCTTAAAATCAAAGTTTGATTGATATAATTATTGACTGTGTGATTGGTATTAAAACCTGACTCCCAATTAGTGATGGGTCGTTTCCGATAATTTTCCAATGTTACTATGGGGAAAGTTTCCATTTGGGAATATTCCCCATACCGTGTTGGGAAAGTTAGCGGGAACGACCCATCACTTTCCAATAATGATAATGAGTAATCAATATTGTGAAAAAATAAATTCTGACCATTTATTGTTGTTACTACTTTTATCATTATTTCGGACAGTTTTCGTTCATTCATTTGGTTTCTCTGTAAACAGAGAGTTCTTTACTTTTCCTACAACTCTGGAGATTCTAGAAACTACCGGCTATTAAGTCGACATTTATCATGTCAACGTGATAGGTACCTATATACAATAAATAACACACTTCATGTGTATTATGTAGCTAACTTTCCGAGTAAATATGACATGACAATCCACAACAAATAAAAGCCTGATCAGTAACCCACGCAAGACATAAAATAGTACCTTAATATACAAATGCAAAAAAAAACGTTTTTCGCACGTGTGTCGTATTACTTTTATCAGTACAGATGGCGCTCCAAAGTTTCAACCTGACAAGAAATGAACCACTAGTGCGTAAAAAAAGCACCACCTGTACTAAAGAACATTTCATTCGATTTACAAAATACCAGCGAGACTAAACAAATACGTACTCATACTCATGTATAATTTTACAATATCATTTTAATCATTTAAAGTGGATATTTTTTTCATACGAAATATCACGCAACATTTCTGAATAAAACTGTTTCGTATAAAAAGAACATCCAATTAAATTGCAACCGCGACAACCCTAGCTGGCATTGGCGTGTCGAAAACTCGATGTTCAAGGTCGTCCGGAGTCACTTGTTGCATCCATTCATTCACTCCGTTCATTTCATTCATTCAGCGCTCATGGATTTTATCTGTACCTACTGAACTGAATGCAGGGGCGTTTTTAGGGCTGCAAAGCAAATTTATTTTATCGATTATTTTTAGAACGAGTATTTAGAGATAATAATACATATTACATAATATTCTATACGTATATGTAATAATATGCGTAGTGCATGACCGTGAATAAAGGTGTTTATTTTAAACTAAGAACTACTTAGGAATTATTTGGTATATGAAATCATGCATTTTAATCTATTCAAATATTGCACGGCATAAACGCATGTTAAATAGTCATTACTTTAAATCTCATATAAAATAATTGAAAATTGTTATAACTATGATGTAAGAAAAGCACATTCTTTCGTATTCGTTGAGTCACAGCTTTTCTTTTTAGACATGATTATGAGATACCTGATACAGTTTGGTTTCAAAGTTGTGATGCTGATGAAATACAGTTTTGGAGCCGAGACTGAGGCCGTCTCGCGAACCATGAACGAAGTGTTGCCTCCCTGTCACACTTACGTACGAATTCACAAGTACGAGAGAGAGGCAACACTTCGTGGTTCGCGGGAGGGCCCTACCGTACTGCATCGCAATTCAGCGCGGAAACGCTGCGAGTGTGAGCGAGAGGACCTTTGCGACGCAAACAAATCGGGCGGTTTACATCAGTAGGTCTTTATTTATTTTAATGATTTCATTACTACTACTTTTTAAATCGTTCGTTTGGTTATCTTTCATTACTCTTTATAAAGTGCGTATACATTTGTGAGCTGTTTAGTAACGTCTCACTTTGTCACTTGCCATAAGGGCGCTTACACATTTAATTCGTTGTCAAAATAAGAAGTAGTAAGGAGCTTCTTACAATTTGATTGTAGCATCACTGTTATATTCTGAGTGGCCTAGGGTTCCAATTGGTTTGGTTGACTGTACAAGCCAATATGGTAAGCTACAAAGTGGGACGTTATTACTAAAACACTCACAATATTTACTATGGAAAAAAACGTAGCATTGTTTTATATAAATCGGGTGCCAATGGTAAACACTTCTCAAATTACAGCAATGGTAAACAACTCGAATTACAAAAAAAACCTTCCAGCGTATTTTCCTGTATGAAATAGGTCGCTTCGTTTCGACACAATCGCCCGAATTATATTTGTTTCCAATAATTAATTTGAAACCTAATCAGTAATCAATCAGTGATAGTTGTCGATGGAAAGGTAGGCCAACATGCGTAAGTATAATTTTTTTTTTTGCGTAAAATAAATATTCGTCGAACCGCATATAAGTATTATGCTCAACATTTGTCATGATTGTTCATAATGTTCATCTTAAAGAAACAAAGTATTAATAAATTATTTCTCAAACATGTCAATGAGTCCATATTGGCACTTATACAATTTTTTCTTCGAATATTTTTACTAATACCGTTTTTTACTCATAATCATCATTACTCCGAAAATTTTTTCTCATACTTTTTTTCTTACTAAAAATTATACTTCTACCTACAATGTTCATAACGATTTTTATTTCGAAATTTTATCCTCCTAAAGTCGTCAAGTAGATTAATCTATACTCATAAAGTTATTTGTAATAAATTGTTTATTTATAAACATTTTCCCATTAGGTTCACTCTGTTGTGGTATAATTCTTTTATGAATAACATAAACTATGTAGTCATAATGGGCTTTGTGCAGAAACTGTTGTGACATACTCAACTTTAGCATAATTATTTCTTTGTGGCAGATTTCGAGTTGTTCGAATATTATTCGAGCATAATTTCGATGCTCCTATTTATGATGAGGCATAATCTGGATGTGCATAAAAAGTATCGGTATAGTTTGTTTTAGCATAACAGAGAAGGAATAATTACAACCTCTCAATATAATCGAGGTAGTAGTAATATTCTATTTACTTACTGTGTTACTGAGCTGAGTACTTTCTAGGTTGCTAAAAAAAAATAACCTCGAAGACTAAGGCGGGAGCAAGGCTCCCGCCTTAGTCTTCTAACCTAACCTATCTGAGTCGGATCTACCCCGGAAGGTTTTGTTCGCTCGCTTCGCTCGCTCACTGCAGAAATTTTCACCCTCACAGCAAATTCTGCCCATGCCCAAAAAAAAATGCAAATCTAATTTCTGTCTTATAACACTCGGCGTAATTAATGATATGCCAAGATAGTTTCGGACAAAATAATATTCGAAATATTGTTATTTAAGCCAAGTGATGTTTCTGTCTCATTAAGTTGATGCCAAAATAGATTATACCAAGTCTGTTATGTCCTAAGCGTTTCGGACAAAAAAAGTTTAGAGTGAACCCGTTTAGTACAGTACCTACTCTGCCACAACCTGATTTGTGCAGGTAGCTAGTTTACAGTAATAGTACGATTTATATTTAATTAAACAAAAATAATTCATACATAAAACCAGTACAGATAAAAATAAATACCTATAACATCAGAATATATAGCATAAAATAAGTATAGTGAAAAATTATATAAACATAAAAGTTAGTACTAAAAATATGTATGAAAAACAATATTATGAACATAAATAATTCTATGTGATGATGATTATAAACAAAGATTATTCTAAATACCGATCATTATGAAGTTAAATTGTATAAGAAAAATTTTCGGAGTTCCAATAATCTAAGTTGCAATTTTATAAATACTTTGGCGCACCCCATGTCAATGAAATATTGTCTTTACGTTCCTTAAAATAGACTCGGAAGCTCGCTCATTGCATATTTTGTTTTAAATTTAACTTTTTAAGTAAATTTTTGGTATAAAACTAAACATTTTGAAAAACGTGATTTAAAAAAAAAACTGTCACATATTGGACTAAGGTAAATAGGGTTCAAACTCTTCCAATTAGTCTCCTTTATCACCTCCAGAAATTTCTACATCGTTATCCCAAACACCCTGTATATTGTGGTGTGACCTGGTGAAGGTCGCAGGAGTCCGCTGGATGCGGGTGGCGCAGGACCGGTCATTGTGGCAATCTTTGGGGGAGGCCTATGTTCAGCAGTGGACGTCTTTCGGCTGATATGATGATGAGGATATATTGTGGTGTTTTGTTTAGGTATGTTGCGAATAAAGTTATTTCTATTTCTATTTAGCGATAGAGTTTACCTGCAATTAGCCCAAATGGCTAAATTCTGATTCGGCCGAGTGATTGTCGGAATCAACCGCTAATCGGTTCAGTCCGTAGGTCAGAGATCGTCTGAGGTCGCCCAAGGTTGAAAGGTCATTTGGGAAACTGTTAGGTAATACGGTCAATCAATAGGCAACTTATTATACAACTGCGAATTTTCACACAGAACTCGATAAGATCTTTTCCTAACGAGTTTGGTTCCATTTCTCGAAAGCTTGTAACTTGTAACAAGACTCGGTCATTGGTGACAATCTAGGTGGGTACTTGGTAAGAATAAAGCATACATCTATATAAAACACCATTCTGTTCACAAAACTGCTAAAATATCCCTTTTAAAACGCAGCTTCGTACTGTAATTAGTTCGAGAACTTTCCTCGTCCCTTGACGATCTTCGGCTCATTTCTCAGCCCTGATTAGGGTTGTCACTTGCCAGGAGCCCAGCTGCAGAATATTACAAGTACTGCCGCTTTACTTCTACTTAAAACATATTTTTGGCATAATGATTCAAATTATTTTTATACCATACTGGTCGCTGGCATACACGAATTAAATAGGGGCTACGTGTTAAACGGGCCTATTTCGAACATCAAAAGTCGGAAATTTTGAAAAGCTGTCTCGGTCACTCAAATGACGCCTGCAGTAGAGAGACAGACAGATTACGATTTTCGAAGTTTGCGGTAGCTACAGCTTTTTGATAGGACCAGCACATGATTAATGCGACATTGTGTCACCGCGAGATATACTATCAATCCCTCTTTAATTCATATAGTTATTAAAAGATGGAAAATCTATTTCGCGGCGACATACTAACATTATTACTGACGTACCAATCATGTGTTTAGCATACAGGAGGGTTATGTTGGCTTTGATCTTTTATATCGTGCTATGGAGTCACTTTTGCACTCGTTCGAAAGCGGCGGCAATGACGATATACGATAAGTACGAGACCAACATAAGCTAACTGACAACCCTATCCTCGGCTCATTCCTCAGTCCCGATTAAAGCGGTTTCTCCGAGTTGATCCCTTTTAATAAAACGTTATGTAAGTGCTCAGTGGCTTCATTATGCAGACGTTAAGTTGAAAGGTATCGATGATTGACGGCGGGCCATTTGGGAATCTCATTAATTTACAAAATGTACAATATTTTTATTTTATTTTTTACGTTTCAAGAGAAATATTTTCATCAACTAAGGTAAACAAGCATGGATATATTGTCAGACAGCGGAATGGCAACTGGACCAACATGTTAGGGCTTGTGCATAAATCACACGAGGTCCTATAGGGGGGAAGAGGGCCCAAGAAAAAATCCAGAAAGATCACGTTAAGGGGGGGGGGGGGCAACAAGGAGACCTCATGTGTATTTTTCTATGATGACCAAACTAAGAAATATTGTGAATTTTGCGACGAGCGAACGTTAAAAGTCGAATGAGAAAAATACACGAGAGACTGCAAAGGGGGGAGGGGGTTTGCCAAGAAACTCACCCAACATCACCAGGGGGGAGGGGGGTCAAAAAGTAACCGAAAAAACCTTGCATGATTTATGCATGAGCCCTTAACGGATTGGTGACCGCTGTCATACGGGAGAAGTGCAGAGCGTTCGTACGCTTGATGGGTGGACGATATTCGATAGAGTGTGGGTCACTTTTGGATGAGGGACAGGACCGGGACCAGTGACATACAGGAAGAGGCCCATGCTCAGCAATGGCCGAAAAACTGCTGAAATGATGATGATGATAGTAAACAAGCCTACTCTCCTATAGTCAGTGATTTCTAAGAATGAACTTTTAACAGTTATCTATAAATCCTTCTTAATATGAGGGTAAGACTCACCATTTTTTCGATATAAGGGTCATTTCTAAACTGTAAAAAATTCATTCTTAGAAATCTTAGACGATAGTAGTAAGCAATTACCGTAGCCTATGGGTAGCTGCAACTCCAGGACAATGACATGCGCAAAGTCAACGCTTTAAGCTGGTTTTTGAAAGATCTCTGAAGAATAATGGAGTCCCCTATAAAAACCTCAACGGGGAGTTCATTTAACAGTAACCGAAGCATTCACCATAACGAAAACACAACATAAGAATAAAACGAATAATTAAGTAGGTACCTAGTTTTTTAATATCTATAAATTAATGTTTCATAAAAAAATCTTATGTTGGTACAGTCACCTTGAATAGTATCTTATAAAATGAACTCCGTAAAAATATTTAACACGCTCTTATGTGTTACGAAAGTCGTATCAGATATTTTTGCAGCCTTCGAGGTATACGATAAGATAAGTACTACTCGTACACTGTATTATTATTATGGGCACAGTGACTGTACAAACGATATTTTTACGGAATATTTAAAAGAATATTTATAAATACATTTCAAAGCACTTAAATATCGATTGGAAAAATATAGGCCTTTCATGCATCCGAAGCT
>JALPQI010018833.1:0-27028 GCA_025490895.1 Thaumatotibia leucotreta
GAGGTGATGATCGAGTTGGTCTGACAAAAAAACCATTAAACACGTACTAATGGAAATTAAATTCAGCTTACTTACTTTGCAGCTTGGTTCTTTGAGTTATATTTTTTAATTTTGCTCATTGGTCATGTTTCAAGTTTTATACCTAATTATAACACTAATCTATTCAATATACCTTACCTACGGGAATCCTAACGATACGACCTAAATGTTACTTCGTGATTTTTACTTCAACATTAGGTATCTATTCTCTATCGATGTTCTGTCAAATATAGTGACGCTGCTGCCCATCATCAATCTCCAATAAATTAATCATTAGTAACACTTTAATCCCTTAGTCGACTCTTACGACACCCAAGGGAAGAGTAGGGGAGTTGAAAGTTATATCTTTAGTGAAACGAAAAGCATGTACCAAAAAGCGTGTACCCAAGCAGTTCCAGAGTGTAAACCTTACCATTAAAATTCACACATTTCAATAGTTATCGAGTCCTTAGAGTCCTTCTAATGTATTTTTTCTTTTGGTTGCAGGTGGTGTTTATTCCTGGCGCTACTAGCCCTAGCTGCGCGTGCGCAGGCAGAAGAAGAGGACAACGTCCCAGACATGGGCGTAGAAGACGACGAGGAGGAAGTCGCTCTAGATCAAGAGGTACCTGGACTACTTAGCTTCTTTCATTCTTTGATATTTCGAACCTAATAGAAGAAATTTTCAAAAACAACCAAAAGTTTTACACTACACTATGGGAAGCCTGAATGATCTTGCCAATGATAATATATTTACTCTTGCTAATTATAATCGCTTTGAACAGGAACAAGTGTACGATGTTGCGTAGATATACCTAGAGAAAGATCTACGCTACACTTTTTTTTTATGTTGGCACAACAAAGTGGCTCCACTCCACCTGATCGTAAGTGAAAAGAAGAGCCCAAATCGCGGCGGCAACGAACAAGAGACAATCTTCAGTACACTGTACACTTGTCGACATAACAAATAAGTTCACGCTGTTATCGTTTGTCGTCTTTAGCCGTCCGTTCTAACAAGTATACAAAAGCGAGAGTGATACGTAGCATGTTAAACGGTAGAAATGGAACCATCGTAAGCCACCTGCGTTACAGAAATACAGGACGAGTAACATAAGTAATAACTTGAAAGTCTTGAAACAATGCCAGAAAGATCTTATGACTATAGTGTATTTCATACTCTTCAAATAGAAAATAAACTTCCGAAAACTGATTTATAATCTCATGCTTGGCTCTAAGTTCTAATTTAACGGTAGGCATCATGATATGAAGAATGAAAGTGGTAGAATTAATTATTCTTGTAATGAGCATCGTATTCTCGAGCATAAATACCTTATTATCTCTTCATTGCGACTAATATCCTCAATAAAGTCTGCATGTAAAATAAACACATCCTCAACAGGAACTCCCGTCTCCTCAGCGTTACATATAACTGCAGATAAGATCTGCCAGTTATACGATATCTTAGATCACGTAAAGTCTCCAACAGATATATCGACGCGGCCTAGATGGTCAGAAATATCTGAACATATACTCTAACACATAGACATAACATCTAAACGTGACATAGAGATCTGCTCAAATATCGGATGGCGGCTGAACATTTATTCAGTCCATTTTAAGCATGCCACAGTTTAAAAGCTACGCAAGACTTAAACTTAGGTCCGAAATGGAACTATCTTGATGGTCTACTCTTTTGTTTTTAAAAAGCAATACATTGCGCTGCGGTGACAGGTGTGTTAGAGCTTTCAGATTTGGACTGATATCGTCGCAGCTTTGCGATTCCTTATGAGAGAACGAGTTTCATTGGTGGACAGAGGATTTACTTTCGAGTGCTGTAGCGTCCATCGGATGAAAGGAAGCGATATTCGAAAGCAATTAAACGCTAATAGTTAGGTCGTTTGTTACGTGTATTGGATATGATAATATCGGAGGTAGGAAAACAGAATTAACAAGGAGTGAATAGTCGCTACAAGTTAATTTGTGTCTGATATTATTGAATGCTTTGTTTGTGCAACTTGTGCAAAATATGACAGGGTTGAATGTCTGAAGGTGTCGGAAAGGTTTCTCTCTCTTTGACATTCTACTATTTTACAACACTTTGTTTTAACGTTATATGACAGAAATATCAACATGTGGGAACACCATTATACGGAAAGCCCCTACACACGTTTAATAAATTCTTGAGGAAGATTGAATTACTTTTTCGGTAATCATGATATTTCTTCAGGGAAAACAACACTGGTTATAGCGGTTTGTATGTGAAGTTCTGATCCACATGTGCACGCTGTCTAATAACCTCTGACAGTAAAAAAGGCGGTAAATTCAATTTTTCTATGAGCGATCAACAACACACGCTTGATTTTTTTTATTTGCTCTCCTTTTCAACTGCCAAAGGTAGTCGGACAGAATAGGTATACGAGTACATACATATTGTTACTTTGTTACCGATTAGTACTATAGTAGTACATAAATAGCTTAACATAAAATGGATATATGAGATTGTGGTAGGTCAAGAAACTCATACGGTATCCGTTTACAAGATGGACGTGTTCAATACATTAAATAAATTGCGCGTTTTCCCGGCAAATAGTCAGAACGTGACCGAAAACAGCTGAGGTGCTATTTTTTCTTGGGTGCAACGGCCTGCCCAGTGAAAGTCGAAAGCAGCTCATTATGTTTTAATCATCCTTTTTCTATCGATTTCTGAACGCGAAAGTGTTGACAGTTTTTGGCGGGAACGCGGATAGTCATAGACTATGGGCCATAGTGGTGCGTGCTAGAGCGTAGCGTTATGGGTCGGCGAGCAAAGTTTACCATAGATACCGCAAATTGTTTTTTTAACGTTTGTTTGTTAAAGATGAAGTGTTTTGGAACGGCTTAGGATAAGTCGATTTCACCTGGCAGCTATAAAACCCTGAGCGTAGCTGTCTAGCTGTAAAACCCTGTTTGAAGACAAAAATTGTTTCATTTCTGAGTGGTCAACGAGATCATGACTGCCGCTTTTTCCTTTACTAAGTCCTAAGTCCTAGTTGGTTCGAACTTTGAGTAGACAAGGGTTGTCTCTAACGGAACCGAGTATAATGCTAAAAACGAGTGCGCAATGCAAATGGTTGCTCGATACACATCAGTCGCAAACAGCACTGTCGCCGCGTAGACAACGTGTGGTCGATGTGTGACGAACGTGTAATTGGACCTTTACTGTACCTACGACGCGTAGACCACTCGTCGTACACTACTTCAATAAATATATTTTTAATTAAACCTAGAACATATGACATAGGACTTAAATTTAAATGTTTGGCTTTGAGTCGAGTTACCGCTGAGTTGTTACAATATGCGAAGGCCTATATCTGATGGCGACTTGGCGACTACACCAATACAGGATACAAGAATTGACTTAATAAAAGATTTACGCCGTATGATCCAGTTCTTATGTCATAGTTACGCAAGCGCGTGAGAAAAGCGACGCTCTGCTGCGTTCCGCAAAACTGTAGCCGTACCATGTGATGGAAAGTAAAGGATACGCAAAAGATACGTTAGGTTTTACTCGATACGTAATATCTTCGGGTATAATAAATGCTAGCAGGATTATTTTTAGTTACTCCAATATACTATCGCAAAGATGAGCAATTTCGTAAAATAACTACACCGGAGCCTTAAATTAGCGGCAGGTCATGGTACGGCTAGAGTTGGAAAGTAAAGGATACGTTAGGTTTTACTCGATACGTAATGCATTCTCGCTCGCACTAACATATTGGAGCGAGTGCATTGGCCTGCATTACGTATCGAGAAAAACCTAACGTTACCGATACTTGCAAAGTCATAGTACGGCTACCGTTGTTTACTTACGTTTGTAACGAAACGGTATGTTCATAAACGTTAAATATTGCTAACGACATATTGTTTTAGCTGGCGAAACTATTTAGTTGGGATAATGCTATTTTTACGATGTTTATCAAGTGTTAAACGGCTATATAGTTCTTACTGTTATTGCCGTTTGTCTCTATCATAATTATGGTGCTCTCACATTGGCGTTAAAAAAATACAGGGTGACATAGCCATTTAACTAACCTTGAAGCTCCACGTAGTAGTTATACCTATAATTATGATCGCTAAGTTTCTACAAAAAAGTCGTAATAGTACATTACGACACAAGTGCGAAAAACGTGAAATTCGAAACGAGTGGCGATCTTTTAAAACACGACCGATAGGGAGTGGAGTTATGAATTTCGTTTTTGCACGTGTTTCGTAGGTACGACGTTTTTTAGTGCAGGTGGCCCTTCGAAGTTTTGGACCTGACGTAAAATGACACACTTCTCGCACTAGAGCCTAAAAAAGGCACCATATGTACTAAAAATGACTTTTCCCTTCACTAACCCGTAAAGCGCTCTTTTTTTCTTTAATACGAGCGGGTAATTTTCTTCACAAGTGAGTAAAGTAATGACCTTGGAGCGTAGCGCGGCGAAGTAGCATTAGTTTGACAGACAACAAAATGTAAAATGCTCTTTATAACAAATATGTAACTACCTATCACTGTGGGAATACCTGTATCTATTTGTGTAGGTAAGATTATCCTATATTTATTCAGCAACAAAAACCAAGGTGTATTGGTAGATTAATTACCATAATGAAACATTGCATAATGCCCGGTTATATGAAGCTATTGAACATTAAAATAGCATCATTACAATTCCGATAATTGAAGCATGATGTGAACCAATAGAATGTGAATGTATTAAACGGAGATATGTGCTAAAGAGGGCAGTTATTTAGACCATGACGAACGTTATATAACTTACATAATATAATAAGACTAATGAATAATCATTTTAGTAAGGCTGGCTTAATACGGATTTTATTATTGAGATATAGAAATAAAAGTTTTATATAAACTTAGATACATCTATAGATGATGTGCCATAAATAATGAAATGTTAAGACCCGCACTTGAATTCGAAAAACATACTAAAACCTGCAAAAAATATAGAACTCTATAGTACCTACGCTACGTTTTAATAACATTAAGTAGGTACGAGTAAAAACATGCGTGCAACTGCAAACTGCAAATTAATACAATTAATGAAATCAATGAATGTCATATTTTAAAGACAAACGGGTCTTAATCGCGTAAACTTACGTTTAATTATATCCTGACGTTTCGGGCATGACGTTACACCCGTGGTCGCAGGCAGACTCGGACGTCAGGATATAATTAAACGTAAGTTTACGCGATTAAAACCCGTTTGTCTTTAAAATATGAGTGATAATCGTGAAAGTTTAAATCAATATATCAATGAATATATTTCTATAAGCATAATTTTTAAATAAAATTATTACTACTTGTAGCTCCTACTTAAATATGTTTATAGTATACTCGTACAGAACTATTGAGAACGATAAATGCCAATTGACTTACTAGTACGGTCAAATCGTACATAATTTTGCCCTAAACTCGCAAATCAAGTAGTATCGCTGCATTTTTGGTATGTTGTTTAGACACCATAGGACAGTATAAAACCATATTTTGCAAGCAAAAAAAAGTTGTGCTAGCTGGGTAGTACATGAAAAACTGCGAAATTTAGGGCCATTTTTCAGTTACTGATTTTTATTAAAAAAAATCTTACGTTTTTTTGATATCATATGTAAATAAACGTTTAAAGACTAATAAATTTCCAACAAGTTGAGCTAACATGCATTACCGTAGGTCTTATAGTTTCAGAGATTCGAGACTTTAAGAAGTACCCCTTTTTGTAAACTAGATAAAATTTTGTGTTTTGCTAACGTTTTCGACTTAATATCGCCTCACCTAATTATGCTACGAAAAACATGAAATAATGACCTTATAGCGCACTTAATATTCTTTAATTTAAGGGTAAAATTAAGTCAGTGAACTTTGTAGTTGAAAGTATAAACCCGAAATTCCAAAGGTAGGAGGCCCGCTATCTAAGTTTTTCATACAAATCGCAAGTCGAGTTGCAAAGCTGCAATTTTGGTATATTGTAAAGGCCTTATAGATATATACAAAAATGCATATTAAAAGAAAAACAAAAAAATAATTTGGGCAAAGGACGTAAAAAACGGAAAAAAAATCGCACTTTTTTTAGTTTTTGACGTTTAACTTAAAATCTATTATCTTTTTGATGCTGATTGCTATAAAACTAAGAAAGAACATTAAATTTGAAAGGATTTGAGCTACGCTGCATCACCGTAAGTTATATATATTTTGAGATACGACATTTCATAAAGTGCCCATTTATCAAAACATAAACAAATTTTAGGTTACGTTAAAGCTATTCACTAAATATTGGCAAAACGTTCGAAAAAAGTAATTGTAGATAATAACTACATTAAATTTGGAACAAATTGAGCCGATAACAATTACTGTAAGTCTTATAGTTGGGGGTAGACGAGGCTTCAAAACATGCATTTATTTTGTTACTTAATGAAGGGCACATTTTGAAATGTCGTATTTCTAAATCTATATAATTTAGGGTAATGCAAGGTAGCTCAAATCCTTTCAAATATTAATTCTTTCATAGTTTTATAGCAATTAGTATCAAAAAGTTATAGTTTTTTAGTTAAACGTCAAAAACTAAAAAAAGTCCGATTTTTTTTCAGTTATTTACGTCCTATACCTAAATCCTTTTTTTTGTTTTCTTGTAATATGCATTTTCGTACATCCCTATAGAGCCTATATAATATACAAAAATTGCAGCTTTGCAACACGACTTGCCATTTGTATGAAAAACTTAGATAGCGGACCTCCTGCTTTTAGAATATCGCGTTTTTAGTTTCAATTACAAAGTTTGCTGATCTGATTTTACCCTTAAATGAAAGAATATTAATTGCGCTATAAGATAATTATTTCATCTTTTTCGTAGCATAATTAGGTAAGGCGATATTAAACCAAAAACGTTAGCAAAACTCAACATTTTATCTAGTTTACAAAACAGGGTACTATTTGAAGTCTCGAATCTCTGAAATTATAAGACCTACGGTAATGCATGTTATCTCATCTTGTTACAAATTTATTCGTCTTTAAACGTTACCTGATACATATTGTCAAAAAACGTAAGGCTTTTTTTATAAAAATCAGAAACTAAAAATAGACAGTAAATTTCACAGTTTTTCACGTATAACGCAGGTAGCACAACTTTTTTTTGCTTGCAAAATGTGGTTTTACACTGCCCTATGGTGTCTAAATAACATACCAAAAATGCAGCTTTACTACATGTTTTGTGAGTTTAATGTACGATTTGACCGTACTATACAGTTTACACAATTTAAAAATACTTGGCATGTCACGAGGTATCATTAGGCCAGCCGTACACCTGTAAGTTCTTACGTAAGTTTTAGCGAGGGAGCTATACTAAGAAATGAGATAGTGATATTCATCTCTCATTTCTTAGTATAGCTCCGTCCCTATAACTTACGTAAAAACTAACAGGTGTATAGCTGGCCTTAGGCCTGGATTCCACCTGTGATTTCTATCGCTTATGAATAATACAGCGTGTATATTTGATATAACCGCAAACTTTAGGGGGTCTTAGTATAGGCACTAATTAATATATTTATCGTAAAATTATTTAATAAATGCAAACTTTTTTTTATATAAAATAATTCAGCACATAGACATATAAAATTGATAGACCGAGTCTATTTTATCTGTGGGTGACGCCGGCAATGCCTGTCAACGATCTTTGTTTGTGTATACTAGTGCACCTAAACCGCAAATAGTAAAAGTGATTAAAATAAAGCTTTTCATGTATATTTCTGTTCGATAAGTGCACGGAATGTGATAAAAGTGATGACTTGTGTGGTTCCAGGGTGTAAAAACCGCCAGGGTTACCTGAATGAACAAAATAAAGACATTACGTTTCACCGGCAATTTAGTTTTGACTTGAATTTTAAGATTTCGAACCTTATTACGGTAAAAGTAACTGAAAATCTTATTCAATATTTGTTGTCGGATACATATGTGTAGTTTTGTGATTAAACCATTTGTATTTACATTCGTAATGTAATTATAAATAGTGGGATTCAAACATTTGTATCGCATAGTGTGGTACTTAAGAGACCGATCGTGATATCGATAAATGTATTGATAGTCAACTCAAAAATGAATCGATGTTTTTAATGTCCAACAGGTTTCCACTGGACACTGAACAAAGGCTATTATGGGTCAAAAATATCAAAAAAGGCAGACGACTGGTACCCTAAAGAGTATTCAAAAATATGCTCCGCACAATTTTAAGCTGTTGTTTCAGGCAAGGGTACGCGCATAAGTGATTACATTCTGACGTACTACCCACCATATTTGGTAATCATCCAATGTCATGTCAACCAGCAAGTAAATTAAGTTTAGTTTAATAATGACGCTCATGTGATACTTGTGTAGACTGATTAATTTAATTATAAAGAAGCCATCATAACAAAATTGTTAGGTATGCTTTAAGGAATGATAAGTCCATAAAACATGTTATAATGAGAGTTTTCTGAAATCTCCAGGGCGGGAGCAGGTCCAGAAACTTGTCTAAATTCTATGTTTATAGTTTCTGGTTTAAATATTTTGTATGAGTTAAAAAAAAATACATAAAAAAATTTAAACTTTATTTAAAAAAAAAAAAAAAACATTTACTTAGTCTTTCTTTGGGGCTAGATAATTGTGTTTCTTAGCGGGACCTTACGGCTAAGTGGCGCCAACTAGTGGCATACGTTTTAGGAAACCCTCATTATGACATTTTAATTAAAGAAAATATTTCGTTAACTTTGTGATTTTATTTTTATCCTAAAATGTAGATTTTGAAATCACGATCGAAGAAGATCTTGATTTTGAGTAGGAAATAAGGTTTATTCCTACTGTATTCGCTACCTAATTTGGTAAAAATATTATTATTGACGATAAAAGTATACGATTGAAGACTGGACATCACTAATAGTAATGACATTTTATCTAGTCAGGTTGGTAGCATTGTTCAAGAAAATGGAGTCGTTGATGGAGTTAACGACCAAGTAGAGCTACTTTATTTGTCTCTTTTTCCTTATGGAATACGTCTTGAGATGGGGTGAAGGATGACAATAGTTTGTTCATGTATGTCTTAATACACGGAATCTTCCCTATATTTTATCTGTGATTCAGCACGCAACGTAAAGCTTTGTTGTTGTTTGTTGACAATAAACATCGTAATGTCACAACTGTCACTAGTGATAAGTGTACGCCATACATTGCTGCCAAAAAAAAAAACAAAAATTAATTACGGCAGGGTAGTTAACGCTAAATTAATAATTGTCATAAAATAGTTATTTGTTATACAAGGGTGCAAAGTTGTATTTTACCCGCGAGTATGAAATTGAAACACGAGCAAGCGAAAGGATTCTATAGTTGAACCACGAGCGAAGCGAGTGGTTCTAAAATAGAATCCTGAGCAGCGAGTGTTTTAACATACGAGAAGTAAAATACATTTGCACCCGTGTGTAACACAAAACTTTTCCCCTCACTATAGCGAGGAAACTCAAAAAAGGTAATTATTTGTTCACATTACAATCATCATCGGGTTAGTGATAATAATTTTCCAAATGCATCATGTATTTAATGCAAGATTTTGTCGCAGTAAACTTACCACGAAAAAGTAAACGCAGCACGATTTTAACACATTCCTGTAGTTGCACACCAACGCCAATGCATTATTAAATCATTCTCATTCATTATTTTTACAAAATTATAACAGAACACCCTGAAAGTTGTTTAGTTTACTATTTTTATGCGTGTTCGAGTCGGTAAATAAAGATTATAACCTATAATATTCTTTGACAATGTTGACGTTGACATTTTCTGCGTTTTGTGATTGCATCTAGTCATCTTATCATCATTCACTAAAACAATTGTTACTTATGGAATTTTAGGATTTATATGTTAAAATCATCATATTATATAAAGGTTTGTATTTTACACTAAATTCTCAAACAAATTATTTAATTATCATTAATATGGAACAATTTCCGTGAGCATTTTACGTTTTGTTATTCCAAAACCAAGATCATTACTTTGCCACACAAGTGAATAATATGCGTTTTTACACGTTCGTATTAAAGGATAAACGAGCACTTTACGAGCTAGTGAGGGGAAAATTACATTATAATACTTAAATCTACGTCTGGTTACAATATCCGGCTATATTTCATATACACACTGTATAAATAGTAGTATATCGGTTAGGAAGAGCATGCGGAAGCGACCGCACGATACTTACTCCTTTATCACGTGACAAACGACAAGTGATATAATTACGTCGTCGCGCACGAGCGTTTATTATCGGTTATTATGCTAACATTGTTGTAACCGTTCATTAACTGTAATTATAGATATTATGTAACTAGTGTTACGGTACAGACAACACTCTTAACTGTACATTGGTGAACCTTATTAGTTAGTTCAAAGCATAAGGTCTACATGCCGTGTGGTGACGGCAGTATGAATACATTTGTCACTACCCCAACTCCTCCTGCGGGTGTCGTAAGAGTCGACTAATGGATTTAAGTGTCATTTACCATTATTTGATAAAAGATTGATGATGAGCAGCAGCGTCATCATAGTGGACACATTACTGCGATCGCCAATCCGCTTGCCCAGCGTGGCGATTATGGGCATTTACCTCTTAATGCGTCTATTCGCATAGTTAATAGGAAAGGCCTACGTCCAGCAGTGTACTATCATAGGCTGATGATGTATAAGGTCTACCGACGGATAGCTGACAGTGTAGGCGATGGTACAGTCAACTAAAGATGTGGTCTACTACTTTTCGGCTTCGCTACCACAGAATAGAGTCCTAGAGTCTTAGACGGCCCAGATTACACCTGGGTCGCGTTTTATAAAGTTACATTTTACAATTTCACTGTTTGCCTCTCTAACGCACGCACAGTACGCACACATTGGCTAGAAAGAGAGGCAAACAGCAAAATTGTAAATTGTAAATTTCGTGACCCTGTAAGTTCTTACGTAAGTTGTAGGGACGGAGCTATACTGAGAAATGAGAGGTGAATATTACTATCTCATTCCTTAGTATAACCCCGTCCTCCCTACAACTTACGTAGGAACTTATACAGCTGTAATACCAGCCTAAGGTATATTTGTTGTTGATTGTACCAAGGAACTATTAGTTGTGTTGAAGTATAATCATCATGAATAATTCAATTACTGTATTACCGCGTTTTTTTAATTTTAATTTAATGGCTGAGTATTGGGGATCGCTGTCGACGTGTTGACAATTTTCTTAATTTTATTACTTGATTTTGACTTTTATTGAAATAGTAACAATTACTCGAGCTTTAGAACAAGATATTATATATTACGTTATCAAGAACTATTTATATGGGTAAATAAAAATAAAACGCAGCAAAACGTAGGTAGGTAGGTTTGTCAGCCTCCGTAGCTTAGTTGGTAGCGACCCTGCCTACGAAGCTAGAGGTTCTGGGTTCGAATCCCGGCGAGGGCATTATTTGTGTATTTATTTATCACAAATATTTGTTCCTTGGTCATGGTTGTCTATGTATTTAAGTATCTATATGTATCTATCTATTATATATATCGTCGCCTGGTACCCACATCACAAGCCTTAATTGAGCTTACCGTGGGACTAGGTTGATTTGTGTAAGATGTCCCAAGATATTTATTTATACATTATCCTGAGACTATTATAGGACATACGTACTAGAAGTTGGTATAAAACGAGTAGGTACATACACTACATACAGATTGCATGACACTTTTAGTCAGATAGTTTTACAATAAGTATAGCCAACTTAGTTACAAAAATAAACGACTAGGTATGTATTAAACCGTTTTCTTAATCGTTAATTGCAATCAAGTCAATTCAGAATTTCTCATAGTGCTTTGTGCAACTACAGGAAATATTAGCACACTCGATTTCAAGAAATGAACATTACTTATAAAAATGTCTTTTATAACGTTTCGAAAGCCATTGCGATTGATATTAATTTATTATATGAACGTATCGTATCACGCTTGGGTTTTGAAATGTAGGACCGTGACAATCGAATGCTTGAAAGCATTTAATCTGACACGAAACATTGCAATGATAAAGCGACTTCATAATTAACGTTTTATTGCTGGTGCTGGTGGTAGGACCTCTTGCAGGGTCCGCCCGGATAGCTAGTATAGCTACCACCGTCTTACCCGTCTGCCGCTAAATAGTTAGTACTGTGTTCCGGTTTGGGGGTAAGATAGTCGGTGTCATTACTGGCATAGAGGCAATCCATCTAAGTCCTCAGGGTAGCGCATAAGCGATTTTTTGGTCACTATGTCCATGGGTCTCAGTTCCCGCTTTCCATCAGGTGGGCTGAGAGCTCCGTTGTTTGTCCCAAACAATTATTAGCGGCTTGTTAAGTTAACAAATGTTTATGAATAAGGGGGTAAGTATATCATGGCAATCTGGTGGCTTATGATGGTCCAGTTTTATACATTTATCGTGCTACGCGTCACTTTTGCCTTTTCATACGTGTGAGAAAGTGAAATAATGGTAGTATATCAGTCCTGAAAATTCAAAAAATTATTATTATTTCTATGAGGGTGAGGTTAAATACATATGCAATTACATGTTTCCGACTATTTAACAATTAGTAGAAACAATTAAACACCCGCCAGTTTATTCGATTCCGTGATACTTTTCAATAAAACATAATGTAACCACTTCCGTTTACCTAAAACCAATCACAAAACAAATCACACAAAACATTACTTTTAATTACAGGAAACACGGAATCTCCGACCACGAGCGTACTCGCCCGGCGCTTTCTCCAACACCGTGCCCACCGGCTTCAGACCCACGCCGTCTTTAGCTGAACTAGCTGGGTACCAGCAGAGGCAACAGCCTCAAGAACAGGAAGCGTACATCCTGCAGCGGCAGCAGCAGTATCAGCAGGAGGAGAGGCCGCAGAGACCACCTCCTCAGCGAAAGGTAAACTTACTAAACTTGGCTCAAATATGTGTTTCAGATTCCTATCTGAATATCCCTGGCCACGCAAAGGCGTGCCCTGAGGGAGAGCCCTAAGATAGATACGAGCAGAGACAATACCCTCAAGAACAGGAAGCATACATCCTACAGCGGCAGCAGCAGTATCAGCAGGAGGAGAGGCCGCAGAGACCACCTCCTCAGCGAAAGGTAAACTTACTAAACTTGGCTCAAATATGTGATTCAGATTCCTATCTGAATATCCCTGACCACGCAAAGGCGTGCCCTGAGGGAGAGCCCTAATATAGATACGAGCAGAGGCAACACCCTCAAGAATAGGAAGCTTAAATATTACAGCGGCAGCAGCAGTATCAGCAGGAGGAGAGGCCACAGAGACCACCACCTCAGCGAAAGGTAAACTTACTAAGCTTGGCTCAAATATGTGATTCAGATTCCTATCTGAATATCCCTGGCCACGCAAAGGCGTGCCCTGAGGGAGAGCCCTAAGATGGATACGAGCAGAGGTAACACTCTCAAGAACAGGAAGCTTAAATATTGCAGTGATAGCAGCAGTATCAGCAGGAAGAGAGGCCGCAGAGACCACCTCCTCAGCGAAAGGTAAACTTACTAAACTTGGCTCAAATATGTGATTCAGATTCCTATCTGAATATCCCTGGCCACGCAAAGGCGTGCCCTGAGGGAGAGCCCTAAGATGGATACGAGCAGAGGTAACACCCTCAAGAACAGGAAGCTTAAATATTGCAGTGACAAGAGCAGTATCAGCAGGAGGAGAGGCCGCAGAGACCACTTTCTCAGCGAAAGGTATGTGCTTTGAAGTTTGATTTGAACTGGACCTCTCTACCCTCTATCTGAGATGAATACCAGCAGAGACAACAGCCTCAGAAGCCGAAAATCTTTATCCTACAGAAAAAAGAATATTCACAATTTCCCACACTAAGTATAGGTACATCGTTGATGCCTCAAATGTAATGTCAGCAGATAAAGCCGCGTTTTCATTTAGTGTTCTGAGCGTTCTTGGGCAGATGAAAACAGGATTTCACTTAGCAAAATGTTCGTTCGTTAGCCCACAAACAAGCGAATGCTCGCTCAGAACACTAAGTGAAAACGCGGCTTAAGAAAATAACGCTAACCGAAAACTCACCTCAGCGCAAGGTAAACTTGGCTCAAAAATGTGATTCGGATAGGATATCCTTACTCACGCCGTCTTTGGCTAGACTGGATATCAGCAGACACAAACTCAGGAACAGGAAGCTTATATCCTGCAGCGGCAGCAGCAGTATCAGCAGGAGGAGAGGCCGTAAAGAAAAGACTACCTCCTCAGCGTGAGGTAAACTTGACTCTGAACTTTGATTTGGACAGGATTCTTCCCCCCATCCCCCCTTTTAACAGAAACAACATCCTCAGAAAGCTTACATAAATTTTAGGAATAGGGTTCTGTTTCTCTATAAATTCAAAGACTCATGGATTAGAATTGTTTAATTAATTAATGTAGGTACCTATAGAACATATTCCCACAACATAATTCTTACTTTATTTACCTACCTAAGTGCAATACAAAATTTTACAAATTTGGTTCACCGATATATAGGCGAAGCCTAGTGCGGAGCTGCGGAGACTACTGTACGATTCTGTAATAGTGTCTTAGAGAAATAAAGATACATTATATTTTTTACCTAAAACTTTCCAGCCTCAACAACAAGAACAGCGCCAGAAGCTCCAGCAGCAGCAAGAAGCAGAAGAAGAGCTCGAAGAAGAGAAGGAAGAGCCCGACCGTCTCCAAGCCCTGCTGCAGCAGTCCAAGTTCGACTGCGTCAACAAACAGTCCGGGTATTACGCTGATGAAGAGCTGAATTGCGAAGTATTCCACTACTGCCAGGACGCTGTTAAGCACTCTTGGATTTGCCCTGAAGGATTCACCTTCCACCAGGTAAAATACTTTTTATTGCGTTTTTTTGTGGAGTTATTTATCACAAATATTTGTTGCTTGATCATGCCTCTGTAGCTACGTGTTTAAGTATCTATATTGTATCTATCTATATATTATATATATCGTCGCGTGGTACCCACATCACAAGCCTTATTGAGCTTACCGTGGGACTGGGTCGATTTGTGTACGATGTCTCAAGATATTTCATTTATTTTTATACCATGACTGTGGCAACCAAGCCTGACAGTGACCAACTTTATACAAGGACAAAAGATCGTATGCGCCTTGCTGACTCCTTAGAAACTTATATACTCCTTGTAATTATATCCTTGAATATAATCACTACTGCGAGAGACACTGCATCTCAAATAAAAATCTTTTACTTACTAATTATTCTATTTCTAGGTCCACCTAATCTGCATGCCGCCAACGCACGACAACATCTGCCAGAAATCTTCCAAGTACCACTTCGTGAATGAGTACCTGTACCGGCCAATCAATGAGGAGGAAGTGCAGAGGAAACCCAACGTGTCCCTCAAGTACTCTGACCGGTATTACCCCGCTGAGGTGTACAGGGACGACCGGTATGAGGGCGATGAGGAGTCCGAAGAAGAGGTAAGAAAAAACAGAGATTTAGAATATCTACATGAAGTCATAACTTGCCTGTAAGTACTTCTTGTGCGAATGTCATGCCAAAGGATGAAAGACTTCGGAACCGGCTATCTGGAACCGAAGGAGGTCAAAACGCTACCGCTAGGTTCCATCCTCAAATATATTGAGTTGATAGAACAATCCCTACTCGCCCTCCTCAGGATAAACTCTTGACCTTCTTAAATTTATGCCCTATGGCAGAATCACTGTTCAATGACCGGTCCTGTGCCGCCACCCGCATCCAACGGACTCCAGCGACCTTCACCAGGTCATCAGTCCACCTTAAGCGGGCCACAGACGATCAGTTATAACTGCTCAGTTTTAACTGTTCAGTTAAAAATAATCTAATGAAATTTTGATTAGATCATCAGTTCACAGTTCACAGATTTGCCTACACACGTAAGTTTTAACTGAACAGTTAATACTGAACAGTTATAACTGATCGTCTGTGGCCCGCTTAAAGCTTCCTACCGTTCTAATATCGTCTTTTATTTCAGGAGGAAGCCCCACGCCGCCACGCGCCCCAACAGCTGCAGCAACTGCAGGCGCGACCCTCACCACGACCTCAACAGCCTCAGGTCTTCAGATCCGCTGAAGAGGTGAACATCCCGCTAGTCCAGAGGCGCCCTCAACGCCCATACGACTTCGACTTCTAGACTAAGCCAGATTATCCGTAGAGAATACAACGTCCAAATTGTGTTGCCTACAGGTCTATTGAAGAAACTCAACCTGAGCTTATTTCTGATCAAATTATGGCAATTTGCTAGGGATATACTTGAACACACCTTCCAGGAGAACACTACAACTTACTTATTTTGTAAATGTGTAGTGTTGTGATGCAGTAAATTTTCTAAAATTACCAATTTTTGGAAAAAAACTACAAGTATTCCATAGCTGCTTCTGGTTTTTTGGTCAGATGACATTACTTTTTATCGTTTATCGAGATTTTTCCGACTCAATCCTAGTTACCTAAGAGGTACTAATGTTTTACGACGACGATAAGGGTACTATATTACGCGCAAGTTTCAATGACAAAAAATAGAGGTTCAATCAGCTAAAAATGTGGTCAACTACTTTTCGATTTTATTTCTACGGAATAGCGTCGACAAGTGGTAGGCCACATTTTTTGCTAACTCTGATAGAAGTAGTAGAATCTACAATCCGAATTCATTGTATAAGACTGGATTTAATTCAATGAATTCGGACATTTCCTATTTGCGCATGTGTGTATTTAAATTTAAGTATTGACCTATACCCACACCATAATAATATCATTTTATACTACGCAATAGCATCATTGTATCATGTGTTCTATCATTCTCCAGACTTAGTTTTGTACAGCAAAAGCCACATCACTGCTAGGGTTAAATTTTATTTATATTACTGTACAATAAAGTATTCGTACGTAATAAGTTACAAATTAGTTATAAGCTAGTCTTTATGTAAGGAATAAAATAAAAACATGTTTTATAATAACGTCTTTTTTATATCCTACCAAAATACTCCACCATGGTCCAAGACTAACCCGTAATTAGGACATTTCGATTAACAATTTATTTCATTACATTAGTCAAGTATTGGTGCCTAAATAAAAGTACTGAAACTGTTCATGAGGAGTTGATAAACTTTTAGTTCACTCACTTAGGTACCTATTAAATTTAGGACACAAATATATACATATATTAGTACATTACGACATAAGTGCGAATAACATGAAATTCGAAACGAGTGACGATGTTTTAAAACACGACCGAAAGAGAGTGTTTTAAATCGACACGAGTTACGAATTTCGTTTTGGCACGTGTCTCGTATGTACGACGTTTTTTAGTACAGATGGCTCTCCAAAGTTTTGGACCTGACGTAAAATGACCCACTTCTCGCACTAGAGCCTAAAAAGTATACCATCCTCCCCATAAAATTTACAACCTACTCGAAATGACCTACCCCAAAAGCATCTAAATTGCTGTGAAATGAAACGTATTTTAAACGGTTGATTGTACAATGCCTTAATAAGAAGTAATCTTGATTATGGAACATTTCTCTTGGAACCCGGTAGCATAGCTGGCTTTAAGAAATTGGATTGTATTCAATCAAAAGCACTTAGAATAATTTGTGGGGCTATGAAATCCAGTCCAATTAATGCTATGCAGATTGAGTGTGTTGAACCTCCTCTACATTTTCGTCGTCAGTTTATTTCAGACAGGTATATTTTCAGGTGTTCGCAATTTTCAAATCATCAACTTTGGTCCATTTTGCCCGAGCTCTTGCATCAAGTATCAACATCTAGATATTGGAAGAACAAAAATCCTCCATGTGTAATTAAAAGTTTTGAGAGGCTTAAATCTATAACTGCACCTATAGTTACTTCCTCAACACTTCCAATATTTCAGTACAATTTTGATTCTTTGACATTAGTTCCCCATGTTCTTGTTAATATAGGTATAGCAAAAAATGACATAGAACAAAATCAACAATTTCTTAATTTCATAGGAACTGATGGCCATGGTGCTCATCACATATATTCAGATGCTTCCAAAATATCAAATAATAGTTGTGTTGGTGTTGGGGTTCTCCATATGCAGTCCAAGATATACCAAAAGATTAAATTGCCTCCTGAATCATCTGTATACACCGGTGAGTGCTATGGCATCCTGAAAGCAATAGAATTTATAATCATCATGCACCTCAAAAGAACCATAATATTCTCTGATTCGTTAAGTTCTCTCCAGTCAATATCTAAATTTCCATTTAAGTCAAAATCCCATAATCCAGTTATTTATAAAATCCGTAACCTTTTATTACAATGTCACAATTTAGGATATTCTGTGACGATTGCCTGGATTCCTGGTCACAGAGGAATTAAAGGAAATGAAAGGGTGGATTATTTAGCTCGAGACGCCATTGACTGTGGGGATATGTTTCCGTACAAGAATATTACTGAAGATTTGTTAACTCTACCTAGATTATTCTTACGAAAAGAATGGACAGAACTATGGTCATCTGGTGCAGGGGCTGGGGCCATTCACTATAGGCGTATTCAACCGAATATTCCCATTAAACCTTGGTTTGCACATATTTATTTATCAAAACCAGCAACAAGCATGATTATTAGATTAAGACTGGGTCACGCTTGTACACCCGAACACCTGGCAAGACTAAAAATTGTGTCCAGTTCCGCATGTGCTTGCGGAACTGATCCAGCTGATTTTAACCATATATTCTTTCAATGTAACTTATATGATCGTTCCTTGTTATTAAACCATCTGTCATCAATCAAAATTCCATTCCCGACGAGGGGCCGCGCCGAGTGTGCCACTAAGAGGGATGGATATATAGTGAGCGTTGTTGCCATGCGAGAAAAATTACCCCATCATTTACCCTATTATATGAAACAATATTAAAATGTAATATATCAAATATGTTTATTTAAGTGGAGTTTTAGTTTCTTAGTGTACCTTATTTTATTTAATTTACGAAATAGTATTTTAAACTGTCATAGATACGTGGCGTTTTTCAAGCAAAATATACATCTTTACCGAATATCAATTAAATTGCATTTTAACGTATACCAACCGACAGTAGAATCCAAAAAAAGAATGTAAGCAAATATGGCTGACATTCCATAGCATCTGACGTGTTTGAAACTTATCGTGAAATACGTTCGCAGATATAATTTTAGGTTACCACTATAAATATCAATATTTTTTACTAAAAATGTATGTGAACTCTTTCAAGTTCGGAATAAAACTACGATTGTGTTTTATTATGGAATAATGCAAGTTATTAGGATTGTTTACATTTTTTTGGATTCTACTGACGAATGGTGTAAACGGTTTGCGGACAGCTCATATTGACTAGCAAAGACGCATTATTTACTTAAAAATAATACATTTATTTTACTTTTAGGTATACACTATCTTCTACCATACCCGACTCTCAATTTCAACTCGTCAATAATGATATATTTAGTAACTTATCGACATTAAATTAAAATGTATATATATATCATCATCGATTTCATTAGAAGAATGAAAAATGACATGTACCTACTTACCACAAACAACATAGTACATAAACCCTCGATTACCCAAACTAGTTTGGGCAAACTTATTCGGATAATTTAAATAGGATAAGGTAAAATAAAACGACAACGTATATACAAATAACATTTAATTTACTCATAAATAATTAGAATTCTATGGAAAGAAAACATTTGCAAGTGCACCATCGGGCCAAACCACCATTTATACATTATAATAACTAGTTTTTTGCTCTGTGCGCGAGGCCCAAGGGCCTCGCGGGCCTCTCTTTTTGTCGACTGGAGGGGTGGAGGACTCGAGATTTATTTTTTATTTTCTTTTATTTTTTTATTACCTATTGTTTTTGTATTAATTTTTACTTTTGTCGCAGTAATAGGGCTTGTGAGCTGGACTCCTGCAGCTCGGCCTTCGGCCTCGCGAGCTGTCACGCCTCTGAGGGACGCTTCGGGCCTTCGGCCCTACGCGGAGCTCGGCCTTCGGCCTTCGCAGATTGTCGAAACGAATCGTCGGGCCTGCGGCCCTCCGATTCGTTTTCATGTTACACTTTTTCATTGAGTAGCATGGATGCGTTGGACTCCTGCAGCTCGGCCTTCGGCCTCGCGAGCTGGCGCGCCTGTGTTGGACGCTTCGGGCCTTCGGCCCTACGCGGAACTCGGCCTTCGGCCTTCGCAGATTGTCGAAACGAATCGTCGGGCCTGCGGCCCTCCGATTCGTTTTCATGTTGCACTTTTTCATTGAGTAGCATGGATGCGTTGGACTCCTGCAGCTCGGCCTTCGGCCTCGCGAGATTCCGCACCTCCGAGGGACGCTTCGGGCCTTCGGCCCTACGCGGAGCTCGGCCTTCGGCCTTCGCAGGTTATCGAAACGAATCGTCGGGCCTACGGCCCTCCGATTCGTTTTCATGTTACACTTTTTCATTGAGTAGCATGGGAGTTCTGGACTCAAGCAGCTCGGCCTTCGGCCTCGCGAGCTGGCTCGCCTGTGTTGGACGCTTCGGGCCTTCGGCCCTACGCGGAGCTCGGCCTTCGGCCTTCGCAGGTTGTCGAAACGAATCGTCGGGCCTACTGCCCTCCGATTCGTTTTCATGTTACACTTTTTCATTGAGTAGCATGGGTGCGTTGGACTCTGGCAGCTCGGCCTTCGGCCTCGCGAGCTGGCGCGCCTGTGTTGGACGCTTCGGGCCTTCGGCCCTACGCGGAGCTCGGCCTTCGGCCTTCGCAGATTGTCGAAACGAATCGTCGGGCCTGCGGCCCTCCGATTCGTTTTCATGTTACACTTTTTCATTGAGTAGCATGGATGCGTTGGACTCCTGCAGCTCGGCCTTCGGCCTCGCGAGCTGGCGCGCCTGTGTTGGACGCTTCGGGCCTTCGGCCCTACGCGGAACTCGGCCTTCGGCCTTCGCAGATTGTCGAAACGAATCGTCGGGCCTGCGGCCCTCCGATTCGTTTTCATGTTGCACTTTTTCATTGAGTAGCATGGATGCGTTGGACTCCTGCAGCTCGGCCTTCGGCCTCGCGAGATTCCGCACCTCCGAGGGACGCTTCGGGCCTTCGGCCCTACGCGGAGCTCGGCCTTCGGCCTTCGCAGGTTATCGAAACGAATCGTCGGGCCTACGGCCCTCCGATTCGTTTTCATGTTACACTTTTTCATTGAGTAGCATGGGAGTTCTGGACTCAAGCAGCTCGGCCTTCGGCCTCGCGAGCTGGCTCGCCTGTGTTGGACGCTTCGGGCCTTCGGCCCTACGCGGAGCGCGGCCTTCGGCCTTCGCAGGTTGTCGAAACGAATCGTCGGGCCTACGGCCCTCCGATTCGTTTTCATGTTACACTTTTTCATTGAGTAGCATGGGTGCGTTGGACTCTGGCAGCTCGGCCTTCGGCCTCGCGAGCTGGCGCGCCTGTGTTGGACGCTTCGGGCCTTCGGCCCTACGCGGAGCTCGGCCTTCGGCCTTCGCAGATTGTCGAAACGAATCGTCGGGCCTGCGGCCCTCCGATTCGTTTTCATGTTGCACTTTTTCATTGAGTAGCATGGGAGTTCTGGACTCAAGCAGCTCGGCCTTCGGCCTCGCGAGCTGGCTCGCCTGTATTGGACGCTTCGGGCCTTCGGCCCTACGCGGAGCTCGGCCTTCGGCCTTCGCGGCTACGAAGCTTCGCCTTCGGGCCTTCGGCCCTCCGGCTCAGCTTATATAGTTACACAGATTTTATTATACGTAGAAAAGCTTTGTTTTCTCGCAGCTCGGCCTCCGGCCTCGCAGGCTATCGCGCCTCTACGGGACGCTCCGGGCCTTCGGCCCTACGCGGAGCTCGGCCTGCGGCCTTCGCTGGGGTTCGAAGCGAACCGTCGGGCCTGCGGCCCTCCGGTTCGCTTATTAAGACAGTTAGGAAAGGCAGTTTCACCGCGTGGGCTCGCCCGTCGGGCCTTCGGCCCTCGGGCTCGCGCGGAGAGCACCTCGATCGTGACGCTCCGGGCCTTCGGCCCTACGCGGAGCTCGGCCTTCGGCCTTCGCGGGCTTGACGTCTCGCCATCGGGCCTTCGGCCCTCAGGCTCGGCTTATTAAGATACTGGGGTTGTTGAACGCTTGGTAGCTCGATTTGCTCGAAGCTCGGCCTCCGGCCTCGCTTTAAATTACTTGGGGGTGACGCGCTTGGGTACTCGGGTCGAAGCTCCGGGCCTTCGGCCCTCCGCGAGGTCGGCCTTCGGCCTCCCACCCTGAAGCTCGCCCTTCGGGCTCGCTTAACATAGATTTATATTGGTTCTGGTAATGTTCCGGCCCTCCTGCAGCGAGGCCTTCGGCCTCGCCCAAAATTACTGGGGTTCGGGACCCTCATGGGCCCCGGGAGTGAAGCTCCGGGCCTTCGGCCCTCCGCGGGGTCGGCCTTCGGCCTCCCGGCCTGAAGCTCGCCCTTCGGGCTCGCTTAACTTACTTGGGATTTTGACTTTTTGTTCGGGGTCGCCGCCATCTTGGATTTTTTTCCAAATTTTTTTTCAGATTATTATTCCTGGGCCCAAATTATGCCCGCATGCCAAATTTCAGCGTGATCGGACCATTATTTCGAAAAATCCATACAAAATTTTTTTTGTGCAAAAAATCTGAAAAAATTTTTTTCGGAATCTGGAGAGCCCAAAAGTCACGCACAGCGATTTCCAGCTTGATCGGATGAAAAAAAATTTTTCGAAAAAAAAAAAAAAAATTTTTTTGCAAAAATTTTTTGCCCATCGAATGGCTCTCGGAGTCCTCTATGACATTTGGTCGAGCACCCCCCACCTATCTCCCCCCGTTTAAGAGTTCCCATACAAACTTTGACGGGCCCTACGGCGGCCATCTTGGATTCGAGAATCACAAAAAAACTTTTTTTCTAATCTAGGACCCTCAGTGGTCCTCCCACCAAAAAATCAGGCTCGAAGGACCATTTTGAAATTTGGGTGCAAAAAATTTTTTTTTTTTTTGCAAAAATTTTTGCGGCTTTAAAAACTGTCAGCAGTTCCCTATGACATTTGGTCGAGCACTTCCCACCTAAGTCTCACCGTTTGGCCAGGCCGTCGAACATTTTTTGACCAGGAAGCAAATCCTCAAATGTCAGATTTTTCCCGAGGTCACCAGAGCGCCCTCTATATGTTGGTATATGAAACTACATCCCACCATACCTCCTTCCCGGAGATTAACTATACACATGAAATCAGTCGGGATGCAGCTATATATATTATTAACTAGTTATTTTTTTGTGCGCGAGGCCCGAGGGCCTCGCGGCGGCTCTTTATCGGGGAGGGAAGAGGCCGAAAGATAATAATTTTAGGCTACAGTTAAAAAAAGTTTTGCCTAGGGGTCGGATTCTGCGATGGGAAAGGAGGAGAGCGTTGGTGTGCCTTTTTATTGTGTACATGACAGCTATTTAACATAATATTCATATGCCCAAATTTAAGTTGTCACAGTTCTAACCCAACCTAATTGTCTGACAGCAGTTTCATTTTGTGGGAGGTCACAGTTCTAACCTAACCTAACCTATTGTCTGATAGCAGTTTCATGTTGTGGAGTTCGCAGTTCTAACTTAACCTAACCTTTTGTCTGATAGCAGTTTCATGTTGTGGAGGGTCGCAGTTCTAACCTAACCTATTATCTGACAGCAGTTTAATTTTGTGGGGGGTCACAGTTCTAACCTTATCTAACCTATTGTCTGACAGCAGTTTCATGTTGTGGAGGGTCGCAGTTCTAACCTAACCTAACCTATTGTCTGACAGCAGTTTCATGTTGTGGAGGGTCACAGTTCTAACCTAACCTAACCTATTGTCTGACAGCAGTTTCGTTTTATTGGGGGGTCACAGTTCTAATCTAACCTAACCTATTGTCTGACAGCAGTTTCATGTTGTGGAGGGTCACAGTTCTAACCTTTTCTACTTCCTGATGACAGTTTAATGTTCTAAGGGGTCACAGTTCTAACTTAACCTAACCTACTTTCTGATAGCGGTTTCATTTAACAGGAGGTCACAGTTCTTACCTAACCTATCCTACTTACTGGTTGAAGTTTAATTGTCTAAGCGGTCACAGTTCTAACCTAACCTAATCTACTTTCTGATATCGGTTTCATTTAACAGGAGGTCACAGTTCTTATCTAACCTGACCTACTTCCTGGTCGCAGTTTAATTGTCTTAGAGGTCACAGTTCTTACCTAACCTAACCTACTTCCTGGTCGCAGTTTAATTTTCTAAGCGGTCACAGTTTTAACCTAACCTAACATATTTACTGACAGCAGTTTCATTTTGTGAAGGGTCACAGTTCCAACCTAACCTAACCTACTTTCTGATAGCAGTTTCCTGGTAACGGTAAAAAAGGTAAGGGAAATAAAGTTTCTGGTAAATGATTAATATAGTCATCATCCGCCTATGATAGTCCATTGCTGGAAGTAGGCCTCTCCTATTAACTATGCGTATAAACGAATTAGGAGGTAAATGTCCATAATCGCCACGCTGGGCAAGCGGATTGGCGATCGCAGTAATGTGTCCACTATGATGACGCTGCTGCCCATCATCAATATTTATCAAATAGTGGTCAGTGACACTTCAATCCCTTAGTCGACTCTTACGACACCCGCAGGAGGATTTGGGGTGGTGACAAATGTATTCTTACTGCCGTCACCACACGGCACAATTAATATAGTACCTAAACAAAGATGTTATGATAACATGGTTGTCGAATAGGATGGCAATTAAAATTATAGCAAATGGAATTCTCGCAAATGGGGGTATCACGTGCCTGTGCCTGTGCTGTGAGTATACATGGAAACTGCCCACTGCAAATTGGAAAACCCCATTATTTCTTAAGAATCAGCGTATAGTAAATAGCAAATGACTGTACAATCGGCAAAAAAAACATTGTTATTTACTGATAATACAGTAATTAACTACTGAGTATACGCTGGTTCAAATTTTCTATGGGCAGACAATTTTTCGCTACTTTTTTTTTTATTTTGTTTGCCTTTTTCGTGTAACAACAGTTGTGAGTTTTCAGGAGAAAACCGGCCAAGTGCGAGTCGGACTCGCGCGCGAAGGGTTCCGTACCATTATCAATTTATTATTAAAAAAATACAGTTAAATCAACCTACCTCAAAAACTATAGGAGATAATTTAATCAAACCAAAAATCGTTGATAGAGTTTATTATTGTGCATAACATATATTTTTTTCAGAATTTTATATCGCTTAGTTTAAAAAATAGAGGGGGGGGGGACACATTTTTCAGACTGAGAGCTGATATCTCGAAAACGAATTGCTTAAATAAAAATGAGATGTATAAACCTTGGTATCATTTTCAAAGACCTTTCTATTAATACCCCACACGCTTATAAACAACTAAAAAAATTTTTCCATCCCTCAGTTACATGTATGGAGGGCCCCCACCCCAATGGTTTTTTTTACAATTTAGTATCATAATCCAGTAGCGGTTCGTACAACACATATCCTTACCAAATTTCGTTACTGTAGCATTTATAGTTTCCGAGTAAATCGGCTGTGACAGACGGACAGACGGACAGACGGACATGACGAATCTATAAGGGTTCCGTTTTTGCCATTTTGGCTACGGAACCCTAAAAATTGGACGTATTGACAGGATAATTCCAACTCACATAAGTAATCAAAACTTTCTGTCAACTGCAAAAGTAGGTAATCAATTTTTATGTCAAACTTATGTAGGTTGGAAGGTAATAGTGTAACTATGTCCATTTAGTACCACATGGCAAAAACTATTACGTGCCTTGAAAAAAATTAAAACTATGTAAACGGATAAACTCGCGTATATTAACTAATTTTAACTTCATTCCGACGTTTCGAACACTTTACAGGGTTCGTGGTCTGCGGATGACAAAAATGATGATGTAAAGTGTTCGAAACGTCGGAATGAAGTTAAAATTAGTTAATATACGCGATTTTATCCGTTTTCATAGTTTTATTTCATGAGTAATCCTCGCAGTAACCGAAGAAAATATTGTGCCTTCAAAAGTTAAATTTAATGTGTCTTTGTAAAATTTGATGGTTAATTAATTGTTTTAGTCTATCCGTCTGTCACAGCCGATTTACTCGGAATCTATAAATGTTACAGTAATGAAATGAAATGTTACAAAAATGGTAAGGATATGTGTTAACTGAACCGCTACAAAATTGTGATACTATATTGTAAAAAAAATTGGGGTTGGGGCCCTCCATACATGTAGCGAAGGGATAAATTTTTTTTAGATGTATGTAAACGTGGCTTAAATAAAATGTGACTTATAAAGGTTCATAAGTCACATTTTATTTAAGCGAACCGTTTTAGCACTCAAAATCTGAAAAGTGTGACCCCCCTCCTCTATTTTTTATACTACGCGGTATAAAATAAAAAAATATGCATTATATAAAGTTTTTCCACGATTTTTGGTTTGATTAAATTATCTCTTATACTTTTTGAGGTAGGTTGATTTAACTGTTTTTTTAATGATAATGGTGATGCTACGGAATACTTTGCGCGCGAGTCCGACTCGCACTTCGCAGGTTTTTTTTTAATAATTGAAGCACTATTTCCACCAAACGGCCAGGATCGGAAAGAATACGAACGTATGTGGCGACATCCGATCGTGTCTGGCGACTTGTCTCGGCCCCGATCATATTATGTCACTGATAACAGAAAAACTTCATGAAAGGCACGTAGTTTATGCAAGCAATCACCTCTGCCTACAAAGACAATTGTGTCATTTAAAATTTTAGCCCAGAGAATGCCTGTCAAAATATTATTACACAACATTAGAGACGTTAATGGAAAAATACTCTTGGGTTCCTACCAGATACCAGATTCTTATGAGAATATTCTGATGCACTTAAAAGTGCAACAGCGAATCACATATTATGTATAGTTCGTGAAATATAAATTGGTAACTTTCT
>JALPQI010018834.1:0-27920 GCA_025490895.1 Thaumatotibia leucotreta
ATGAGTCAACTTATGACCTAAGTAAGCGTTTCGGACAAAAAAGTTATGCCAGATAGAGGGAACCCGTTTAATACAGTACTCTGCCACAACCCGATTTGTGCAGGTAGCTAGTGTTTACAGTAATAGTACGATTTATATTTAATTCAACAAAAATAATTCATACATAAAACCAGTACAGATAAAAATAAATATAACATTAGATTATATAGCATAAAATAAGTATAGTGAAAAATTATATAAACATAAAAGTTAGTACTAAAAATATGTATGAAAAACAACATTATGAACACAAATAATTCTAAGTGATGATAATTATGAACAAAGATTACTTCTAGATACCGATCATTATGATGTTAAATTGTATAAGAAACATTTTCGGAGTTCCAATAATCTAAGTTGCAATTTTATAAATACTTTGGCGCACCCTTTTTTCGGATACTACTGGCGAACGGTACATATACTCGTATGTATGTGCATAATTATAGTTCGTGAAATATAAATTGGTAACTTTCTACCTACATTATAGTAAAAATAAACATTTAATTTATATTTCTCGAACTATATCATTTAGTAATAATTATAGTGACTCGTGGTCTATGAGCTATGAGATACATACTATACATAGTGGCGTCAATATTGATTATCATTCTGTGACCTGTGACACGGTACGAAATGGTACCTGCTTTCATAAATCCACTTCGTTGAGTGTACATAGGTTTACTATTCTCAGGTAGGTACATTTTTATTACATACCTAAACTTGGAACTGTTTTTAAGTGGTATCGACGCTAGTTTATGTTTTTAACATGGAAGTCGAGGCATGAATATGTGACGTGGAGTAAGATTTATATTTATAACCCCTCTAATTTATTGTGGGTAATAAAATACGTCGAAACCAAGCCGTTTGAATCGTTTGATATCGTTACCTGGCTGAGAGCTTTAACTTTGGGCAGGCTTACATAGAAACTGATTCATTTAATTTACTAAATAAAATTATATAGGTATGTATATGTAGGTAGGGATGTGTAATAATGAATACCCATACGATTAGGTATTATTTATCACGTCCTTAACTCATTAGGTACTCAAGGGTTCATAATTTATTCTGATATGAGTAGGTATAGGTGAAGGAGGCCAAACGTGAAGGATAAGTGTTAGGTACACTTATCCTTCACGTTTGGCTTTGCTAAATTCTACGTACAGTACAGAGTAGGTAGCCAAATTAACTCCAATCTCTGGTGTACGCAAACATTACATTGTATGCAACGAATGTGATGCAGATTGTAGATTGTAGTATCATTATTTAATTAAATTACCTTTATAGTAAAATAAGAGATATATTTTCCCCACACTAGCTCGGAAACACCTACTTCCCTCACTAATTTCAGTGAGGGAAGTTGCATTTTAATCACTCGTGAAGGAAGTAAATTGACAGATGAACCGTGAAACGTTCAAAACCATGGAACGTCAAACGCTGGCATGGCTATGATTCGCTGATTATTTTTAGAGGGACACCATGAAAATTTTATCATACACCAGATTATTTCATTTATTCAAGATAATAAATTAGATTTTTAGTATTTCATAAAAACCTATCGCAAAATCTTATGATATTGGACAAAAATCAGCTAGTATACTTTTACATTCAGAACGCAACCCGCTAACACTGACGTCTTGTACGTCAATGTTGCCAACTTATAAAAAAATACTCGAATGTACAGTTTTGTAAGGAAAGTTTCCTATGTAATATCTTACCAAAAAGTATAGGCAATTTAAGTTTACCTCACACATTTTTTAAAATGATTTATGTTTTAGCTGCCGGATACAGATTTTATACTTAAACATCATAGAAATTTTGACAATTTAATTAATGTAGGTAGGTTTCATTGTAATTATAAAAAAAATCTAGTCATATAGACCTAGTCATTTACTAAATTAGGCACTGGTCTCACCGCAAGCTACTAAGCTATGAACTATTGGCTATAAACACGAACAAAAAATACGCACTCTGGTGTAAATAAAAGAGACACGGCGATACTCGCCCAGCTATCAGCTATCACCGCCGGGCTAGTATCGCCGTGTCTCTTTTAATTACACGGGAGTGAGTATCTTTTGTTCGTGTTTATAGCCGATAGTTCATAGCTTAGTAGCTCGCGGTGAGACCAGTGCCTTAAGTTAATCTTAAAAGTCAAAAATATAAGAAAAAAATTGCAATTTATACAAGTTACAACATTAATTGATCTCATAGCTATTACATTGATATTATAGTATGTTGCTGTAGTTAAATACTAAAAAATATATGTTGTTATTATAGGTAGTACCTACTAGAACTACTCTAAGTTATTTAATAAAGACTGATTTGTTGCATTGATTGTTTTTTTTACACGTTCGTAGCTGCTTCCTCGCTTTAATGTGGGGAAAAATGTTGTGTTGCACATGGGAGCAAAGTTTGTTTAATTATCGTGCCTCGCTTCGCTCGTGGTTCAACTATGGAATCTCTCGCTAGCTCGGGTCTCAATATTGGCACGATGATTAAACAACCACTTTCCTCCCTTGTACAACAAATAACTATAGATTTCATATCGGAATAGTTTCGTAAATCATAAAAATGAAATAAATATACGCAAATTTGTTTAACGCAGTCGGGGAACTCGGTGAGAACACCGTTAAAGCCGTGCATTGTTTCAACACGTGATATTTTTGCGAAAGGCAAAAGGCGGCAAAGCTCAAAGCCATAGCCCTCTGAAAAGGGCGTCCGCACGTCAAAATATGTACAAACTGTGGCCGTAATGGGATAAAGACTAAACAATAAAAAAATGGACATCTTATTTAAAAGTATTAACAATAAGCGGGCCGATTCGTGCGAGGTTGTCAGCACAATGGCGGATTTTATTACGTCGTAAACCGTCTTTGTCAGGCACGGTCGATACTCGTCTAAACGGAGTAGGCCGACAAAAAACATTTACAAAAATGTTTCTTGGGAAAATCGTAGCCAGCTTTGTGCTGTAAGGAGATGATGTTGATAAGGAAAATTTCATTCACCGCGTCTTTTCCTTACAATTTTTGAGGACTAATTAATACATTGATTTGATTAGGGGACTTGATTTCATACTAACGTACACAAAAAAATTTTTGAGACCTATGTGTGTAGGGTATCAAATAGAGTCCTCTCTACTTACAGGCATACTTATAGGTACTTATATCATATGCATATTAAATATTTATAGTTTTTATAACCTCTTATAAGTTCGATTCACACACAGCCAGGTTACGTACCTGTAAAAAAATATTATTTTGAGCTGAGAAAACAATGACAGGCCGATTTTTGTACCGAGCGCTTAATTTCGAGCTATCTATCGAAAATAATATATAGACAAATTTGAAATATTATATTTTTTATGCACAATGTTAATATTTTTAAATATCTTGCGCCATAATTATTCGGTTCCAACAAAAAAAAAAATTCGCTTATAGAATGTAGGTAGGTACCAATTTCTCTGAATATAGGCAATTTAAATGAGGTATCAGAGATTAAAATAAAAATATAGTGTTAATTTAATTTTCAAAATGACGCATAAATACACAAAACCGGCAAAATAATGAGGTTGGCTTTTTGGAGTCGAAATATGACGCAGATCAGATAGGCACTTCTTCTTAGCCTTCTTGCTAAGTTTACCTTCGTATGATTAGGTACACTAGGTAGTAAAATAAGGTATGGTTATTTCAAGTCGTTATCTGCCCCCATTGTAACCCCGGTGGCTGCGGCAAAAGGCAAAAGGGTATCTACCTCTATTTTGAACACATTTGTAAAGTTAAACCCGTAAGCTCATTGTTTGAATGGTCGCGAACTACGGGAAACTCCTAAAGTAAGTTAAGCCCATTGTCCTAATTTCTCAAAGAGTGCCGAAACAAAAAGAATCGGGGAATCTTTTTAAGTCACTTATCGATGCAAAAAACCGACAAAAAGTTTTTTTAACAAATGTAGAGCTACAAATGATTTGCATACGCCGCGCCGCTGTTATCAATAGCTGCCTGGCTTTAAAATAAATAACCGGAGAACCTAGACGTAAAAATAGAATATTCTAGAAACAAATCGATATAAAATGCATTTACCTACATATAGACAGTAAGTACCTAAGTACTTACCTACAGTTCAAGAAACGATTTTAAAAGTAATTCGCTCTCGAAAGCCAAACTATATTAACTATATAAACTTTAAAAATCGAGCAAGTACCTGCCTGTTCTATTAATGGATAGGTATTAATTATATCGAATAATATTCGAATAAAGCCAAAGTCAAATTATTTATTTGCCAGAATACGATTACAGAGGTCTTAAATCTAGGTACCTATTCGTCTCATGCGTAGGTATTCAACCTGCCTGCAGGTGTGCAAATATTAAAGGCAATATACATTTAGGTAGTAATTACGTATCAGTCCATTATCTGTCATATTAATTAATAAAAAAAATAACTTAATACATTGCATTCAAGGTATTGACCGAGTTTACATTTGAATAATAAGTACTTATACCTATTTAGACAAAAATGTATTGATTGCAGTGCAGCTGAGAAGTAGGTAGGTATTGAACTTTCAAAGATTGACTTCTTAATGTTTGAGGGTAATGTCTAATGTGGCTTGGAAAGTTCAGTACCTAGCTGTACTATGAGTTGACTACTTTACATATCGAGTAAACAAACACTAATATACTTACATATTGAAGTTACTTGCCAACTCATAAAACTGTTACTGGATACATGAGTTAAGTTCTAAATCCTAATCGGCATTATGGCAGTAGCTGTATCGACTAGGACGGTACCAAGTAGTACCCATTAATTCAAAAACGTTTACAAATACGACAAATATTAAATCTAAGGAAGTTTTAAAGTTTCTTTACGCCTTAATACATCTATCATTGTTAAAGTCACTAACAAATATTTGTATCATAAACTTTATGAATATTAGGGTTATATTATCTCGACTAGCCCTCTTAAGGGATGGCCCACCGGGCATGTGTTAAGCAATACAACATTTCTCCTAACCAGAGATCGTACGATTCCAGCATTTTTGGTGCAATGTAGTTCAATTAAGGGATATGATGGTGTAAGTTATTTATAAGGAGATAGTGAGTTAAGCTTCGTTATTGTCTTACAACGTGTTATTACTCGTTTCAACTTAAACCGACCCTTGGATTCCTTTAACTAAACTTCAAGGGTTTTTGGTGAAATGTAGTTGAGTTAAAGGAACGCAGGGGTCAATTTTTAGCTGTAACGTGTCATAACGCGCAATAACTTACACCATATCCCTTAATTGAAATACATTGCATCATAAATACCTTTACATCATAAATTTCTCAAAATTCATTACATTTATATAATTATTCTGACTATTAGAGACTTCATACTTACGTATTATGATATTTGATTTAAAAAGCTCTACATATTTGTTAGTGACTTTAACATGCTCGTGTCTGTATTTATATTAAATCAAATTTATGTTTTGTTTTTATTTAACGCATGTTAGCTGTAAAATGTTACAAAACTATTATTTGAAAAAAAGTCCCGCTGAGTTTCTTGCCGGATTCTTCTCAGGCAGTGGTGTAGGTTAGAACCGGAAGTAGCTTTTTTTTTCTCATTCTCTATTTAGTTAAACGATTCAAAAGCGCTCGTTGCTGGGCCTAATTGAATAAAGAAAATTTTGCCTTGACTTTGACATTGACATTGCACCAAAAATGCTGGAAATCGACGGTCTGACGACATTACGTTCTTAATTAAAAATATATATTTACTATTACAATATAGCTATAGTTAGTACATAATATAGTTTACAGATAAGTGGAGGCATGTGTTTACGTAACCCCTCATTACAGACCTCGAACGGCGAACCAGAATGTACGAGACTATAAACCCGGGCTACGTTAGGAAACGAAACCACTTATATTTTAATAAGAGCTGCGATTATGCTCCATAAAACGTTGTAAATATGTAGTTGGGTTCCCTGACGATAAGCAATTTGCGAGGGACGTGCGTGCGAGGTACGTACCTACTGTTTATTGCATCTGCAAATCACTCCTAGCATCGGCCTGTTACCACTCACTATAAAGAACATGCAATGGTAACTTCTGCAGGAGTTGGGTATTTTAGAACCTTAGGATTAGAATCTATTTTAATTAACGGAAGCTACGCGACACTGCGACAGAGTTTAACTATCAAATACCTAGGTAGGTACTCGTACCTATATTTTGACGAGACAATTTTTTTTTTATTCCGAGTATGTAGAGCTTTTTAAATCAAATATCATAATTACGCTTTGCAGCTTTCAGCATATTGAATGTCCTAATAATCAAGATCAATAAATTAAAGATTAATAAATTATTAATTCATATAGAAAACTTTTCCCATTCCCATACTAACTGAAACGCGCACCCTACAAAGCCAGAGACAGGTATCTTTATATGAATGTAAGTATCATTTTCATTATGAAATACATTAAGTAGACAGCAATATTTTTTAAACTAAGCCTAATAATTATAATGAAGTGGAAGCTACAACGCGTTGATGTCTTTTGCTTTGGGGATATCGTTTTATACTTTTCTATAGAAGTGAATAGTGGGAGGTACATTACCTATGAATGAATACTGGTAGTTTACCTACCTGCTAGCTTTGATAAAATTGCTTAATGTCTTAGACATCCCAGGACCATGATCTCCCGTATACTTTTGAAAGTGAAAATCGTTAATACCTAATGCCCCGGCCACGACATTGGTCTAAGGCGACCAGCGGCGAGCGAATCCATGAGTTGGAGCGGGATGCCTATATGGGTACGAGAGGGAGCACTATACCTACGTTTTCCGCCGTCGTGGCCGCGGCGTAATGAATTAACGCGTATGAATTGCAATTGTTAAGATAATAATATAAACTATTGGTATTACAAAAAAAATAGTTTTAACAAATATATATTATTATTAGTATCCAAAACACGATATAAGTAACCTTGTTTTGCGAGGACGTTGATTCATACAATACTGAAACATATTTTTTGAAGATAAATATTTAACCTATCTAATTAAATGTTTAATATTTTAATTAGACATGAAATGAAGTTTATTTTTGCATTATTGTTTTTATGAAATATTTTTTAAAATTACTCTATCTACTAAACTTTGGTACTTTTTCTGAAATTTGCTCTAGCTAAATATAGGTACATTTATTCGAAAATTAGGTATGTATGAAAAGATTGAAAAGGAACAAAGTGTTCCACTTATTCCCTAGACGACTCATTTTCAAACGCATACATATAACTTACATACCTACTGCTTTAATATCATTTGATTATGAAAAAGTGAACAAAAGTTACCTCTCCAATCAAAAAACGTGAAACAGCTCCTAGATTGAGGTAGGTACATTATTAAAAAACTAAGAACAAAAATTAAAAAGTACTCTACTTATTCGGTTAGAAATGAAAGTTCCTTATGTTATATTTACATATATGTTAAAATGCTAGCAGGATTCTTTTTAGTTACTCCAATATACTATCATAAAGAAGCGCAATTTCATAAAAAAAAAACGGCCAAGTGCGAGTCGGACTCGCGCGCAAAGGGTTCCGTACCATTATCAATTTATTATTAAATAAAATACAGTTAAATCAACCTACCTCAAAAACTATAGGAAATAATTTAATCAAACCAAAAACCGTTGATAGAGTTTATTAATGTGCATAACATTTATTTTTTTTAGAATTTTATATCGCGTAGTTTAAAAAATAGAGGGGGGACACATTTTTCAGATTTTGAGAGCTGATATCTCGAAAACGATTCGCTTAAATAAAAATGAGATGTATAAATCTTGATATCATTTTCAAAGACCTTTCTATTAATACCCCACACGCTTATATACAACTAAAAAAAAATTCTATCCCTCAGTTTCATGTATGGAGGGCCCCCACCCCAATGGTTTTTTTACAATTTAGTATCATAATCCTGTAGCGGTTCATACAACATATATCCTTACCAAATTTCGTTACTGTAGCATTTATAGTTTCCGAGTAAATCGGCTGTGACACTTGTGACAGACGGACAGACGGACATGACGAATCTATAAGGGTTCCGTTTTTGCTATTTTGGCTACGGAACCCTAAAATGTAAATTTTTGATAGTTATTCTATTTCTATGGATATTATTCTATTACATTGCAATTCAGTTTACTTTACACATTGCGAATCAGATTGGGTCCTAAATTGAACCGCATTAGTAGATCATGGTTGCCACGTAGCATTGTTGCCACGTTGGGCAAAACGTAATTGAAGTAGTTATTAATAATTACAATTAGTAAAAGTAATTGCAATTAAAAATTACAATTACATGGAAAATGAATTGTAATTGTAAGTTTCAATTACAATTACAAAATGTACTTATTAATTGAATTATCTAGTACATTTTGCAATTAATTATGTATTAAATTACAAAGTACTTTTGTTTAATAGAATATTTTTGATCCCTTATTTTTTACAAAATAAATGGTCGGCGAAAATAATATAAGCTTAGGTACTTTATATTCTGGAGATATCATACTATCTGTGTGCCAAATTTGAGTCAATTCAAATAAATATAAATATAGGTACACACATTTATTGTTTTGATTATTACATCATTGCAATCAGACCAAGTAAACACGTATGCTTTTCATTGTTTATAAAAAAGTTAACTTAAAGTAATTTAATTACAAATAAATGTAATTACAATTACAGATTACATAGGTACCTAGTAATTTCAATTACATGAAATTTCAATTACATTCAATTGAATTAACGTAATTGAATTACTAATTATGTTGTTTGTAATTAAATTACAAAAAGTTATTAATTGCGCCCAACACTGCCACGTAGCCCCCTAAGCCAAGATATAATTAATATATGACAGAATCTATCAAATTAGTAATGCAAAAAAATCTTCAGATTAAATCACAGCAAGTAAAAACTATCTAACAATAGAAAACGTGAGTGTCACGTAACAAGAACCAAGAACCCGTTTTGGAGAGAAATCGCTAATTATTGTTGTTAATCGACAATCGACGTCCTTTTGAGCTTTGTCTGTCTCCAGTCGATGAAAATCATTTTTAATGGAAACCTGCATTTTTACATTAACGGATTTGACTTGACAATAATATGTACAAGGGTTAAAGTTGCTTGACCGTACGAAAAAGTACATTATAGATAAATTTGAATTTCCTTGAATGCTAAGCATAATATATCTATTATCTACCTATAGACCTATTTCATTACTATTAAAGGTTACTTTAAAATTTCGACTACATTTCCGAACTGGATAATTATGATGTCGGCAACACCAACACATAAAATTGGATTAATTAGTTTAATTATGTAATATGTTATGTAATTCATTTGATAGTTTACGAATTCGCCGTTTGACTCATTATATTTTTTTACAAGTTGCATTCATTTACTTCATCGTATTTTAGGATTCCGTAGCCAAATCGAAATTTTATACTTATAGTCTGTCCGTCCTTACGTACATATATTATTTCCTCCTCCAAACCTAAACTCACCGTAACGAAAACGTCAAAATTGACATAATGGGAACACTTTAATATCCAAGAAAAATACGAACATTTCATGAAAAATATGTATCACCCGAAGCTCCGATCACTAGAATACGTTTGCTGTTTTTCTGATGGTAGGACCTCGTGCAGTGTCCACCCGGATAGCTACCACCGTCTTACCCGTTAACCTGCCGCTAAATAGTTAGTACTGTGTTCCAGTTTGGGGGTAAGATAGCCGGTGTAAATTACTGGCATAGAGGCAATCCATCTAAGTCCTCAGGGTAGGCAGCGAATAGGCGATTTTTTTGGTTACTTTGTCCAGGGGCCTCAGTTCCCGCTTTCTATCAGGTGGGCTGAGAGCGCAGTTGTCTACCGTCGTCACATAAAAAAAACATCACTAGTAGAGCGACGGCACTAGTACGTAATGGACAAGGACACAATGATGTATTCTTTTTTTTATTCATTCTTATCATAGGGAAGCTAAGAGATATGCATTTGTTTTGCAACAATAACATAAAACCGAATGTTCTTAGGACTAAGATTGAAGCGTCTATGACTTGTGCCTGTCATCTAACCCCCTTATTCATAAACGTCTGCTAACTTAACAAACCGCTAATAATTGTTTGTCCCTTTTGCTCTTATGGACACATTGTTAAGACCGAAAGGGACAAACAATTATTAGCGGCTTGTTAAGTTAGCAAACGTTTATGAATAAGGGGGTAAAAGTGTTAGTACATTAGTACAGCAATGGTGCCGTCAGGCCACCACCCTATACAACCCTGTACATAAATATAAGCCAAATAAACGGTAAACATGAACCCGGAAGGGATAAAGGACCAACGAAGCGAGTCCCTTCATGCCCGTATGTGGTGTCCACGCTTTGGTTGATATATAGAGGATAACGGACGCAAACAATAAAGGCGCGATAAGTAGATTCGTCGGCGCGTTTCATGTCAGCCTTTGTGTAATCTGCCGCCTACCGCCGCCCACGCACTTAGGTTTACATTCCGTAATTAATATGTTTACTGGACAATAGCGTCAAATAATTTAATTTTAGATTCGTAGAAAGCCTGGGGGCTTCGGGCTTCCATGACCTCTTAAATGAGATTCAGGGTGAAGACACATTTATCAGCATGCGTACGCATTTTGTCTATAGAAAATGTCAGTTTAGTATGGGACCGCGTCCAGCTTTCCGCACGCGTAAGCATGCTTACATGTTTCATACTAAACAGCCAATTTTATTAGACAAAACGCGTACTCATGCTGATAAGTGTGTCTTCACCCTCAGTTTAGGTTTGGTTTGTCAGTTTTTGACAGTTATGCTATGGAACTGACACATCGCGATTCAGTTTAGGTCCTAAACTGAATCGCATTAGTAGATCGTAGTATAGTCCCCCAGGAGGGTTACCATGACGTACTAATGCGATTCATTTTAGGTTCAGGGAAAGGGACAGAGATATACAACTCATATAGTCTTGCTTGTCCCTTTCTCTTGTCCTAAACAGAATCGCATTAGTACGTCTGGTCCTTTAACTTGTTCGCTATAATCGCTATCGTTATTCAACTTCAGTCGATTACGATAATTATTTTTTACCCGACTTCAAAATAAACCGAGTCAATGCCGCAATCTTTGTTTTGGCAAAGTTGCCTTTGCCTCCAACATTTCACTGAAAGTCAAAAATCATCAGGGTAAAAGCCGCTACGTTAGCCGTCAAGAGGACCTTATCCGCAGTTGATATGTTCACAATATGTGGTGTGCTGGTGTGTTGTCAGTCTCACGGTTTAAGAAAATGTTGTGATTGGTAGAAGCTTCCTGTCCTGCTGAGGTATTCCCAAGGGACTGTTTAAAATCAAATATTCAGGTACATTTGGACCAAGCATAGGTCTTATAATAATGTGATTAAATTGCTTAAGTATCTACCTATCTAAAGGCCCGGCCACGACATTGGTCTACTTAAGGCGACCAGCGGCGAGCGAATCCATGAGTTGGAGCGGGATATCGATATGGGTACTCCCTTTCACACGTATGGTTTTCCGCTAACCGATCGCCTTAGACCAATGTCGTGGCCGCGGCATAAAGGAAAATAAATCATCATTTCATAATCAAAGAACAGTTAATTTGGGTAAGTATATTTATTTAATCACCTAATTAATTGGTAGAGTAAAATATTTGTTTGAGTTCGGTACCTAAATACCTATCTGTCTATACTATAAGTAACTATGTGGTTTGCGCGACATCACAGTAATAAAATTACGTCAACAATTAAGCAAGTAGCTGTACGTATCGTATTTAAAGTATTTAAACAGCTGCCATAACAAACTAACAACCAAACACATTTAAAACACTATTAAAATATTTAAAAATACCGTAAAAAGGATTGACTTAGATCGGTATATTGTTTTATGAACTTACAGCAATAACAAGTTTTATTGAGTTACTCAGGGAGATTATAAAAATCATTGTTAATAGTAGGTAAGTACATCCGAGTAGGTAATGTAGTCATGCGTTCGTCACATGCGAGTCTCAGGTCTGCTACGGTCACTTTATAAAGCTTTTATTGCGGTTTAATTAGCATTAGCACGCCAACAAACCTATCTGGATCCGTCATCACTCATCCGAGCGTCATCTGTGTCAAGGCGATCTGTTGTTTACCTCACTAAGCGGACTCAATACTGCGCTAAATGCCAATAAATTTGGTCATTCACCAATTTTACGGTAATTATCGTTGGCTCGAGTGATTGTTCTACCAGCTAGGCGATGAAAAAACAATGAACGCCGTTTAGCGACAGTGCGTACGGCAGTCCATAAAGTGACACCATTTTTGTTTGGAGCTCTTTTTATTGAGGACTGTATAAATTTATGGAATCATCAACGAGTTGTATGGACTCTCCTATTCGTTCGCCGCTGGGTTCATAACCATTGAGAATGTGCATGGTACAAATTAACTTCGATTGGTGTAGGTAAGTGTAACCATAATGCAAATTTATTTAATGTATGGTGTAACACAATTCCATAATAATGCCATAATAATTCCATAATAACCAGAAAGCTTAGGTACCTAAGTACCTAAGCTTTTTGGTTGCAATTCCGAACCCAAAATAAACAGAAAAGAATATCAGCGGACCTACCCGAGATAATTAATATTAATTAGACGATATTTAGGCGCATTTCAGTCGCGATATTTTGCTTAATTGCTATAAAATGCAAAGAGGTAGGTATTTAAAAGTAAAACTTCTATTACAATATGCTTTAGGTATTATAATAGCTACCGTAGCTTGTATACTATAATTAGCTGAAATAAATAACTCGGACTTAAAATAAATCGTCGGGCGCAGCTGTATATAGCAGGCATGTGTGTACAAACGCCAACACAGTTAACTGAACAATATAACCCTTATTGGAATTAACATAGAGTGCACAAATGGTCAGTTAAGCTGGCGATGGAACATAATGGCGGCGCGGCAAGGGCTCGTTATTTTCTGGTCAATTGCCGCTATACGGCGCTCGCGCATCCCGCTTCCAATTACTGCCCAGCCGCCAACGCTATAAACCATACACCCGCCTCTATAAACCTTATATCAAACTCCATATCTGACAGAAATCTGCTTTAAAACAACATTAATAAGATACACATTAAATTCACCCCTGACGGCGCCGGATACGACGCAATCTCACGCCAGATGCAAATTACGCTTAGGTAAAACGGGTCCGTAGTCCGCCCTGGGCTTTTTTATAATTATACCGGGTCGGTTACTTGGAAAAGCATTCACGAGAAACCGAGGGTTTCTTGATGTTTAATAGGCTTAGATTAAAGTTAAAAGCCGGGCCGTGGGCCTATTAAATGGTTCTCAGGACCATGAGATACGAGTATGTAGTACATGGCTAAGCTCTCGTCTCATTAGGAAATGGTTCGGACAACGAAAAAAAAATAGGGAGATTCAAGATCGCCGACTCTTTTATCGATAGTTTTATTTGACTACATTTGGTGCCTTTTTAACATATTTCAAAGGACCCAAAATATAATTGTTCATAAAAAGTTTCCTTTCGGCTACCTTCTGACAATTGAGAATATCAGCTACAGTACCTAATCCCGTTTACATAACAATAGGTAAAACCTTTCCGACGTAATTAAGCCATCCCTAATACGGAAAACAAAACAAACAGCTTAAAATTATGTTGGTTAAAGATAACAAACTCCGTTTTCTGCAAAAAAATATCCTCCTTATCTTAGAAAGTAGATTATCGTAGGGTATTGTAAACTTTTTTAAACCGAGTAGGTAGAATTGAGTGAACTGTTTACCTGTATGTGCAAAAAGCATGGACATTGAAAGAAAACATGAAGGTTGTTTATTTTTATTACACTTATTAAAAGTCGGTAATTAAGTTTTGCGAGAACAATTGAGTCGGTGCCGACAAAGAGAGGCGTTTGAAGTCGCCGCAGCATCCGCTTTCTCTGAGATTTCCGGATGTCACGTGGCCTTGAAGGAGAGGCTTTTCACGTTTACTCGATACATTCCTACCCCGATATCAGACATTTCGATGCTTTAGCTAGGAGTTGAGGTGACTCATTCGGATAATGTGTAGGAATGTTTAAGCGATAATCTTTTAAGAGAGGGTTGTGAGAGAATCATCTTTAAACTCTTGGTCTTAATGATGTTGATATGGAAATAACCGAACTTGTGGCCAATTACTGCATCTTATCGTAATATTAGGGTAAATATTACATATTATAAATATACGAGTGTACACGGGGTACGTATAAGAAGGAAAATAATAACGACAAGGAAAATTTATTTGTTTGTTGTTACTTTTCCTGTAATTAATCTGTTATTAAATGTTAACTTCATTAATTAGAGATTAATGAATTAAGAGGTTTACGCACTGATATGTACCTACTTATTTATGTACTTAAGTATGTTTATAATTATATGTTTGGAGGATCTTGTCTAAAGGTATTCCGTCGCGACCAATCGAATTGGCTTGGGTTAATCAGGTTATCTCTGGAAAACTTACCCTCCTCGGTTGTCTTAGTCGATTACGATTTTCGATTACAGATTAGGTGCCAAAATATACTTATACGACCTTAATGTGCCTAATGGCAATAAAGTCGTGTACTGTATAGGTACTATATTCTGGTTTGGTGTTTAAAAAAAGGTAAACAATCTTGCAGTATCTTTTTATTGAAAACTACGAGTAGAAAATAAGTTTTAGCAAAAATACATAATATAGCAAGGAAATACAGTGATTTACATTGTTTTTGATTCATTAAGTAGGTACCTAGTTTGAATTTTTATATGCATTTTTCAATAAAAAATTTGGCAAGATTGTTTACCTTTTTTTAAACACCAAACCAAACAGAGTATATGATTCTATTTTTTATATCAGAATGAGAGCTGTTGAATTTGCTAAATATTTACGTGTAACTTGCAGTTTACAATGCTGAAAATCGATATAGGTAGCTTTGACAAATTTCTGGAAAAAATGTTTTTAGGTTAGCGAAGTTTTGCAGTCGCAGTCACCCGCGTAACTTAAATAACTTCGGTATCTACTATGAGATAAAGTGATATGTCAGATGGCGCATACCTGGTATACCTACGGTACGCATACCATACACGTACACTGATTTTCCTGTCCAAATGGGCAAGGTGCTCACAGCGCAGACTTACACAGAAAATTTTGTAAATTAAAAAAATATAAACGTCATATTTGGTGTATGCGGGAGCAGACCCGCATACGTAAATATGTAAAGCTACGAGAAGGCGGTGCAGCCTGCATTTCGCCGAGTTTCTTAGCAACTAAGGAGGGAATGGAGGCAAGGGGAGGGCGGGGCGTCCGAAGCGGGCCAATAAAGGCGCGCAGTAAATCCACGTAATTTAGAGCGGCCGTAAATTATAGTTCCGCTATAAACGCGGCCCGCGTACCTGCCGCGCCCGGTGCCGCGTCACGCCACCAGAGAATAAATCAACTGGCGGCGTGTTCCGATGGGGGCTAGCGAAGCAGCATGCTCCATTGATTGACCGCGCTCTCTGTCTGCTCACGCTCTAAGTTATAAAAAACTGTGTTTTAGGTACCTACCTCACTGAAGATGTCAGAGGAATCATGAAAGATGCCCTCACCCTTACCTACCATCATCATCATCATCATCAACAGCCTATGATATTCCACTGCTGGACGTAGGCCTCTCCTATTAACTATACGTATAGCATTAAATGCCCATTAATCGCCACGCTGGGGAAGCGGATTGGCGATCGCAGTAATGTGTCCACTATGATGACGCTGCTGCCCATCATCAATCTTTTATCAAATAATGGTCAGTGACACTTCAATCCCTTAGTCGACTCTTACGACACCCGCAGGAGGAGATGGGGTGGTGACCCAATGTATTCTTACTGCCGTCACCACACGGCCACCTACCATATCGCTGCACAACCACGCCACCAGAATAAATCAACTGGTGGCGTGTTCCGATGGGGGCTAGCGAAGCAGCATGCTCCATTGATTGACCATCGTTTAGTTAAGTCATAGAAAACTGTGTTTTAGGTACCTCACTGAAGATGCCAGAGGAATCATGGAAGACGCCCTCACCCTTACCTACCATACCGCTGCACAACCACGCCACCAGAATAAATCAACTGGCGGCGTGTTCCGATGGGGGCTAGCGAAGCAGCAATTGCTCCATTGATTGACCATCGTTTAGTTAAGTCATAGAAAACTGTGGTTTAGGTTCTATCACTGAAGATGTCCGAGGAATCATGAATCACGCTCTCTCACCCTTATAAATAGATACATCCCTGCACAACCACGCCACCAGAATAAATCAACTGGCCGCGTGTTCCGATGGGGGCTAGCGAAGCGGCAAGGCCATTGCTTAGTTACTATTACACAAGGAGTCCAAGGAATCGTGAATGACCTCACCCTTACAAATGCGAAGCAGCAGACTGCAGTCATGCCCCCAGTACGTAGGTTGCCCTGAAAGTTTCGGGAATCGGAAAAAATACGCATTTTAATGAAATAAAAGTACTTTTATTGTTTTTCAAAGTATTCTCCTTTGTGTTTAATACACTTTTTCATTCTCTGAAACCAGTTTTTAAAACAGTTATTGAAGTCTGAAGTGGGGGTTGACAAAATGGGCATTTTATAAGCGTCGACTGCTTCTTCCGCGGTCTGAAAACGCTGACCACGCAACCGATTCTTTATTTTCGGGAAAGTAAAAAAATCGTTGGGACTTAGGTCGGGGCTGTACGGAGGATGGTCCAGTAACTCGACGTTTTCGCCCTTCAGATAGTCGTCTGTTTTCTGAGCGGTGTGAGGGCTGGCATTATCATGGTGTAGTATAATGCGGCGGTTAGGGTTAGTTTTTCGCAGTTCAGCAAAAACAATCGGTAAACAAACGCCTATATACCAATCGACATTGACAGTTCTTCGATCTTCAAGAGCGATAGTCGCCACGTGACCCGATTTGGAGACAAACGTGGCTACCATTTTTTTGATCGTGCTGCGAGAACGAACAACTTTTGTCGGCTTCGGTTCGTCTTCGTAAACCCAAACTCGAGATTGGTTTTTCGATTCAGGCTCATATGCGTAAATCCATGATTCGTCACCTGACACAATACTAAAAACGGCATTTGAGCTTCCTCCATTAAATCTTTTTAAAGTTTTGCGGCACCAATTGACACGTACCGTTTTCTGGTCGTCAGATAACAAGTGAGGAATCCACCGGGAAAATAACTTCCGCACGCCCAACTCTTGTTGTAAAATAACTTGTACCTGACTCATTCCAATGCCTAAAGTCTCCTGAATCTCCCGATATGTAACATGCCTATCTTCCTTTATCAGTTGGCGAACAACATCGATGTTTTGATCGGTAACGGCCGTTTTCGGTCGACCCTCACGTACGTCATCCGCAAGAGACACACGGCCACGTTGGAATTCCGAATACCACCTGTATATGGTCGTCTTTGAAGGTGCTTCACTACTAAAAGCAATAGTTAATCGGTCTCCACATTGTTGTTGTGTTAATCCACTTTTAAAGTCATAATAAATCATTGCTCTAAAACTTTCGCGGGACAGCTCCATTTTCACCAGCGACTCAACGACTTTAAAAAACAATTGAAAATCGGACATTGTTTTTTTTTTCTAAGTGGCCAGTGTTTTCGAATAATGAGACTATGCTTGTAAGAAAGAGGTATAACACATGTCAAATATACGTTCCTAAGTATTAAATTCCCGAAATTTTCAGGGCATCCTACGTAGCCATCTGTCATAGCATGAGCTGCAGCTACGTTATTAACGTGTGTTTACTTTCTATCTATCCCGCTCATACTCGCCTATAAGTGGGAGCGAGCCGGAAAGAAAGAAAACGCGCGTTAATAACGTAGCTACAAACGGTTTCAGATTGGATCGGAGCTTAACTCAGTGACGAGCAGACCGTCAGCGGCGTGTCACAGGACTCTGGCTGTGGACCTATGTGCAGAAAACTATGGTTTAGGTACTACCACTGTAGATATCCGAGAAATCATGAAACACGCCACGCCTTCAAAATTTGATACATTACATGGTGAAGCACCATCACCACCAGAATAAGGCAAAACACAACAGTATGTTTCGATGGGGACTTAGCGAACCAGTATACTTCATTGACGAGCGTTTAGATACTATCGCTCAAGAAGTCCAAGGAATCACGAAAGACGACCTCACACTCATACTTTATATTATACGTAAGTACAAGATGCTACAAAGCCACGCTACCAGAGAATAAATTTACAGACGGTGTGTTCCGAAGAAGACTAGCGAAGCGGCATGTTTCATTGACGATTGTTTAGTTAAATAGAAAAGTGTGCTTTAGGTACTTACCTCACCGAAGATGTCCGAGGAATCTGAAACACGCCCTAACGCTTACACCATGACGCTGTACAACCACGCTACCAGATAATAAATCAACAGACGGCTTGTTTCGATGGGGTCTAGCTAACATACTTCACTTTGACCATGTTTAGAAGTCCGAGGTATCATGAAACCAGCCCTCACATTTACCAACGTGACGCAGCGGACTGCAGTCACGCCACCAGAGAATACATTTTTGTACATCTACATTGTGCAATAAAGTTAAAATAAATAAATATTACCTACCTTACGATTCTACGATTCAATAAACTATTAAAATTAGTCGGTGAAACTTACGGTATTCCTCAGGAAGAGGTAAATAAGGCTATGGATCTACTGCACTGCCAAGTTTGGAGTCGAACTTCGTCGGCACATGCCCGCAGTTAGAACACAGCAGCTTTTTACCGAGACTTAATATTAACCGGTTTCAAAAACGAAGAGGTTACCTATCTATTCGTCTGATTCCTGTAATATTCTATTAAGTATTTGAAAATGTTAAAACAATTAGAAGTTAGAACACAAGCACCTTAATATCCCGCACAGAATGTCTATTGCGAAAAACGAAAACCGTTCGAGCATTTGTCTTTCTAAAAAAATTGAGGCGTAATTGGGGAGACAGGGACTAAGGGCTCCTTATTCGTAAACGTCTCTTTAGCCGGTCGATAATTATCGTTTATCCCTCCGTCTTGTAGAAATATTGATATGACGGTACGGGACAAACGATACTAGTTTATCGGTTTACTAAGTTAGGAGAAGTTTCGTTTATGAATAAAGTTGCATGCAGACCAAAAGAGCATTCGCTGTTCTATCCCCCTACTCTACGAAATTCGATCATTACACGAAACGTGATTCGTTGATTTCGTAGAGTGGGGGATAGAATAGCGACTGCTCTTTTGGTCTGCATGCACCTTAAGGGGGTGAAGGGGTGATGCTCTAAATTTATGATTTACTTTATTAAGTTCTATTTAATATTATGCTACAGTTTTTCGTTCTAACTAGGGGTCGGAACTATGGGTGCAAAACTTTAACAAAACTTTTCAATTGGACTTGACATAGCACATACATCCATAAAATATACATATCTACAGTCACACTTTGTAAGTTGAAGATTCCGAGATAGGCAATAAAATTGGATACAGATTTTTCAATAATAGTCGTATTTTTCTTGGCTAAAGTGTTCCCATATGTCAATTTTAAAGTTTTGTTAAAGTTTTGCACCCATAGTTCCGACCCCTAGTTCTAACCTAAAGGTTAGGCCTCTAAGAAGGCATTTAAGCCGTGTATGTAAACAAATAATTGTAGCATAATATTAAATAACAACTTTCATTTATTATCCTTATAAAATAAACAATGCTTCAATGAGTTTTTTTGTGTAATTAAGGAAAACATTTCAACTATAATGCTTACCGAGATAATTCCTTAACACATACCTACGAGTAAGTAATGTACGTAGGTACCTACAATAATATTAAATTTGGTATTGATTTAGCTACTTATTTTTAGTCCAGTTTTAAGGATACCTAATGATTTTTATGGTCTGTCAAACCAACTTTTCAGTAAACCAGGCCGCAAATTTTCTAAGGACAGCATCGTCATTATAGTGGACAGTGGACACGCTAGGTACCTACAGCGATCACCTGCCCACTTGCCCAGGATGGAAATTATGTACGTCTCAACATCAAGCATAGGAGACGCCTTTGTCCAGCAGTAGTACATTACTCGTTACATTACACGAAAAGGATATTCGGAACTCTTTACTAAAAAGATGAAAATTCACCTCCATTTGTTTTTGTCGTATGATTTGTTTTCAATTAATAGAAATTAAAACTTGATCGATGCTTTGTGCCTACATGCATCACTACAAGAGTACGAGTACCTGGGTGCTTAGCCAAGTTGCCAAACGCTAGCGCTTAATCGTCAATCGTAAGCGAAAGGCAGCTAACTGTCTTTGTCGCACTAATATGAAAGAGTGACAGAGGGAAAACTACGATACGCTACTAAGCGCTAGCGATTGGCAACTTGGCTAAGCATCCTGTACCTAAATCAGACTCTCGCGACTACGAAGGACATAATATGTCCTTCGTAGTCGTGAGAGTCATATTATGAGCTTTATAGTACGCAACAACATATCAGTGTCGATGTCGATTATCGACAGTCAATAGTACCTACTTGTAGGTATCATTTCATAGTCTGTCGTGACGGAAAATCATGAATTAGCTCTGGTACACTTCAATGCACGGACTAAGTACCTAATGAACACATCCATTAGTTGGCCAAATATGTACCGCTCAATAAAGTTAATCGGAACCCCAGGCTACTCTAAAATTATGTCAAAATGAGAAGTAGGTAGTAAGAGATTTCTAACTATCTGATATACAACGATACTTTGACATACTTCTTGAGTGGCTTATGGTTCCAGTTCGTTGATTGCACCTAAAGTTTGTGTGGTTATTTTTATTTGATTACCTAAACTCCAAAGGCGCGTGAAATGCCATGCCAGCATTAGCCATCTCTTTGCATTATTTTTCCGCAGCCAAAGCATACCTAATTGTATTAAAGCATGAATAGAATTGTTGGTATTACATGGACTAGTTTGCACGCCGATCAATACAGCCCACAACCCTTTCTTGGTACCTGCAACAAACCCCATGACGCCGTCTTTACGATTACGAGCACATTATCTGGTTTATCAGACCTAAAAACCCAACAAAGAGATAAAGGTTCCACATTTACGCCGCCACATGTAAATAAATTATCCAAGGTATTGTGCCCTCCCCGGATTGTCTAAGTAAACTTAGGATACGTAGGTCGGTCGTAAATCTCTGGGGTTGCATCGCCATCACGGCACGTTAAAGGGTTTTATAGTCGACGTCTACGATAAGTGAAATGTTACCTCCAATTTTATTTGGCTTGGCTCGGATTAGACGTTTTATGTGTGGGTAATGCGACTAAAGCGGTGATAGGAAATGTTATGAAGGAACATTAGGATCTACCTACGTAGCTCTACATAAAGTAAGGACATACTTGTATGTACTTAACTTACTTATGTAATGAACTGTAGGTAACCTACAGTTGTCGAAACTGATCACTCCGGCTCCGTACTCATAATTTTGTATTTGTATTTAAATGAGCTTCGGAACAACAGTACATAGGTACGAAATGTTTTACCTTTAGGTACCCATTTAGTTGCAGCGCAGATCTTAAAACTTTCATTACCAACGAGTGCTACGCGCTACGCTCGTAGCTGATCCCATGATTTTTCCTTTCACAGAAAACTCCCCTCGGGAGTTCCCGGCGCTCAATGTATTAATGCCAGATTTGACAGAATTACATTTCTCAATATTCGTTCTATAAACGAGGATCTTATACATAATACCTATATCTTTTGACGATTCAGTTTTTAGTAAACAAAAAATCACGAAGCCTGCATTCTGCATATTAGGTACAGTCGCCATCAGATAAATCAAAGCGTCTACGGTGCTCAAACTTCTTAACACGCACTCTAATGCCATCGCCATGGGGTGGATTTCATCAAGAAAATTTTCACCATACAAAAATATATTTTTTTCTTTTATTAATTAAATGCATAAATATGTATCTAGAATTGTTAAGTTATATTTATTAGAGTATCTTGTTATGATTCCACACTAATTTGATGCATAATTTCAAAATTATAGGCATCAGAAATATTTTACACGAGATGGTGATGACGACCATGCCATGGTTATGATTTTTTAATGGATGGCGATGATACTATGTGTATGGTAATGACGATTTACTATATCATAAGATTCATAAGGGTATTAAATCAACAATGTATTTTCAAAGCGCCTTTGAATGTTTGTAAGGTGTGAAATCGAATTGGAGATCAAAAATGTAAACAAATGGGATACCACCACAAAAAAATAATCACGAGATGGGGGTAATCTAAACTCATTCAAATACTTATAAAAATGTGTATTTACCGTCACTGATGGTACGTAGAATTTTTAAATATTTTACAAATTTTTAATACAAAACATTAAGCGAAATATATAATTTTTTTAATGATATATTTCGGTAATTTTAATAAAATGTAAGGTGTTTAATTTATACTACTGGCAATGATAAGAAATTTTAAACATTTGGTTCGCAGTTATAACAATAACTAGTTTATTCGTAATTTAATACGGTAACTAAGAACGATTTAAGAGGGTTCGCATTTATAACTATGTACCTACTTCAAATATCAAAACAAGAGGGTGCACCAAATGATTGTTTTATGAATTCATTGAAACTCCTAAAATTTAGCATTAAAAAGTACATTAATACAGATTTTAGTATTTTTACCTACAAATCAATCATTTTCATATTTTAATCGAAATGGATTCGATCGTAACTAAGATGAAGACCTGGAATTCATTCCCCGACTATACTAAAGATTAAAGTAACACGACATTCGTTTTCAAACATTGATTATGTTAATTATTTACATCATTCTAGCAAATTTTCTAGGTTTTATTTTTGTAATCAGGAACCGTGGACACTCAGACGTATGTTTTTTATAGACATATCCAAAAATATGTTAACGATTGTGATACTTTGTGTATCGAACATACTTTGACTTTCGCGTATCTACATCTACACATAAAACATTGTCTTAGGTTTAGTACCTGTAAGGATAGTTGTAAGTGTATTTTATTTTTTATTTATTTTTATTTATTGGGGAAAAAAACAGATACAAACAATTGAGATACACACAAAATGAAAATTGTACAAAGGAAGATACAGCTTATATCCTAACACAGATCCCACTAGGAGTTTTACAAAAGAAAAATGTTAAGATGGCAAAAACTAAATCAGTCAAACAGTTCTTAAACAAAACTAGACTAAAACAACTAACCTAACACAGCAGTGGTAGCAAAGAGAAAAAAAAAGAGAAATTAGAACTAACTACACCACAAGAACATTATATTTAAATTTAAATAAGGCTACCAGCAATTACAGACTACATTACAGTATTTCGGTAACTTTTCTTTTGAAAACGGTACGTGTATGATTAAATATGTCAACCGAGACGAGACGTTTGTTATAATTACAACATATTCTGCGCAGAGGCACACGTAAGCCTGCATTAGTCGAGGCCGTCGGAACGGCAAATAGTGATAGGGTTCGCGTTCTGTAAGAAGAGGCTTTGAAACTTATGTCATGTAGAAGCTCAGGACAATTATATAAACCGGTACAAACGTTATAAAGAACAGTGGCATCCTTGGCATGACGTCTACTAGCCAGAGTTTTAAGTTTGTATAGTTCCAAAAGTTTTTCGTAGGATAGAGGTTTACGTGCTAGTCGGAAGTGGAGGGCTCTGAGGAAGCGTTTCTGGACCGCTTCTACAGCATCAATATACGTCGCATAGAGAGGATTCCAAATTTCTGAAACGTATATGTAAATAAAATAAAATAAAATAAATAAATAATGTAGATATAAATAAAATAAAATAAAGAACCCATCTCAAAATGCGACGTCAATTTACAAAGGTGTTAAAAACTACATTTTTTACCCCCAAACGTTTTATACCCCTGGAATGTCACTTTAACACTGATTTTGTAATGTCATATGTCATTGTCATAGATTGTTTACATTTTTGATCTCGAATTCCATTTCAGAGCTTAGTTTATTCCAAACTTCCAAGCGAGTTTAGTTCCTGTCTCCTTACATTCCTGTACCAAAGAAGATTTTGTCGCTGGCTTCTTTAGCGTCTTCACTGCTGCCTGACTATCCGTGTATATGACCACGGCCCTCGTCTGCTGCACTTGCTCCTTTATGAGCCTTACGCACCGTAGTATGGCACAAACTTCTGCCTGAAACACACTCGTATACCTACCAAGTGGGACAGATACCTTTTCCCCCAATTTCGGGATAACTATATAGTAGGTATGCCTGCTCCAGCTAGACCTGTGGAGCTTCTTATCGAACCGTCAGTGAAGCATATAAACGTCGGATGTGGGACGTTTACCTTCCAGTTGTCCCTCTCCCCAATATGTACTCTATATTTCTTATCAAATATCTTCTTCCTCTTTATGAGGTCATTGTGAGTTACCATCATTTCCATTTTAGACAGTACCCTATCTTGTATTAGTTTGTGTCGCTTGTGTACGCAACTTCCTCTCCATTCCTTGTATGCCTTCATTCGGTACCACTGTTCCATGGCTCTCTTTTCCGCTTCTATATGTAGCGCCTTTATACCTAGTATTACCTCTAAGGCGTGTGTCGGGTTGTCGGGTTGCCTCTGCACCTTTGCTAGGTACCTCTGATATTTCTTAATATGTGCTCTGTGCCACCAGACCACCGCTCCATATAGTACTCGGGAAGTGTTATCGCCTTGGAGATCCATTCCAATATCCTCGACTTTAACCCCCATTTCCTTCACACCGCTCTTTTGTAATGATACAGTGTTCTTATGGCTTTCGCCGTTTGTTCTTTTACATGAGTTTTGTACCTGAGCGTGCTACCCAGAGTCACCCCCAGATACTTTTGCTCGTTTACCAACTCCAGCTCCTTGTCATGTACCCTTATGGGCCTCATCTCTTCTGTCTTCCTTTTGTTAGTGAATAACACAAGCTTCGTTTTTGATGGATTTAAATCCAGTCTCTCTCTCTGCACCATCCCAGCATTTTTTGGATACTACTGGCCATTATGTCCCTTATGGTGCTTAGTACCGGTCCACGTTCGACTATATAGCACTCCGTCATCGGAGTAAGCTTGCATATATAGGCCTCCCTTATTTTCTTCACTAATGAGTACAAGTCCACCCTGTGGGAAACCTCTTTTAGGACTAATTGACTTTTTATATTCCGCCCAGTGTCGCCTTTATAGATCTACACTTGAGCAATTTCCCTATCCATAGCGCTATTGTCTTGTTGACTCCTTCCCTTCTCAGACTTTTCTCTACCGCTGAACATTTAATGGCACTTGCTACTACAAGAAAAACCAAAAATTATGGACCATTTTACAAAAATGGTCAACTCCATACATACAGGATCATAACCATCCATTGCTTCAGTACCGGTATTGACACGCTCGGTGTTGACGATTTCACACAAAATCCTAGATTATTTTAGAACACTAATACTCAAAGCAACGTCAACGCCTCACTAGTAAGTTCCTTTAAGGTTACGTATTCCCAAGTAATTCGTTTAAATATTATTCAATTACTTACTGTAAACCACTCGTGGATTGTTATGACGCCACAGCGTGTTAATCACGTATTGCAGTCACATTTTTATGATTTTTTTTGGTTTGAGCCCGCAAAGACAAACGTGTACTCGGTTCCGCTGTTTCACCTGAATTGAGGAGGCGGGCGTGGGTACACCCGGTATATTTAGACGCACTAGTACAAAACTACCTCAACTTTGACAGTGCGCTTACGGTGTTGATGAATTTTTGGTGTTAAACTTTTAAATATTTTAAATAGTACTTACGCGATGAAGGATTTTTATCATATTTTTTTGAACGTTTAACAACAATATTTAAAAACGATTACTGAAGTAAAATTCGCAATCGTACGTTTGATTTGCGATAATTTTCAGTACAAATATGGAGGTTCAGATTTTTTTGTTAGATGGTGATGACTTTTGACATATAAAACATTTTATTAAAATGAAACTATTTAGATTTCGATTATCTTGATCAAAGGGCCTTAAAGATAAAACTACTGAATATCGAAAAGAATAAAAATCAAAGTAAAAAACCTAAAATATATTTTTTTAAACACCGAAACGCAACTTTTTTCCGAGTTTTGAAATCCACCCCATGACAATAGAGGCTTGCTCAGATATTTGTGAGCACCGTATTATCTGATGGCGGCTGTACCTATGTATATCTAACATAAGATAAAATTTTAATTCATAAAAACTTATGCTAGTTTGACATATAAAATTAATATACTACCATCATCATCATCAGCAGCCTATGATGGTCCACTGCAGGACGTAGGCCTGTCCTACTAACTAACTATGCGTAGAGACGCATTAGGAGGTAAATGCCCATAATCGCCACGCTGGGCACGCGGATTGGCGATCGCAGTAATTTGTCCACTATGATGACGCTGCTGCCCGTTATCAATCTTTTGTCAAATAATGGTCAGTGACACTTCAATCCCTTATTCGACTCTTACGACAGCCGCAGGAGGAGGTGGGGTGGTGACAAATGTATTCTTACTGCCATCACCACACGGCCAAATATACTATAGTCGCATATAACTAACTTAATCTAACTTTACAAAATAACAGAAATCCTGTAATACATGACTACCATTATTCACACAATCTTTTAATCCAAAAATACGTGATCTATACCTAAACTAAGTAAATATTTACTTGTGACTTAGGTATACTATGTTTAGTAGTATTGAACAACATGTTCCTCACAATGCAGAAAACCGTGCAAAATACCATGGCGATGCAATGGAGGCGTCGTCCCGTCAACGTTTGGCATGCCGTGCACAGCTTTATCTGCGATCGCCCCGCCCAGCGGTCGAACATGGCGGATGCCTTGTGACATTCCAACGCGCGGGCCAGTCGGAGACTCGAGAGCTTAGTTACAACCAGTGTAAAATGCTTCCTACATCAGGATGCTTAGCCAAGTTGCCAATAGTGCGACAAAGACAGTTAGCTGCCTTTCGTTTACGATTGACGAATAAGCGTTAGCGATTGGCAACTTGTCTAAGCACTCAGGTATCTAAGTACCTACTTGTTGAGTGTAAGCGCCACAGAACTCTTAGTTCCGTGGTAGGCGCTTTCTTATCGTTATATTGTTTAATCTCGGATCTATAGTAGGGTGTTTCATTTTTCCAAACTTTTGATTTACGTTTGACTTCGCTTTTCCCCCTGGTTCTATAAATAGATCCCATATACCAAAAATCAGGGAAATCGGACGATATTTAGAGGTTGCGCTCGGAAGCAACTGTTGTTTAAAGAAGTTAATATAGGTGCAGTAGAGGGTAGAAACAAAACATGTGTAACTTTTCATAGTAGGTGGTGTAAAAGTGGTTTATGTGCGTAGTTGTTATATTAAAGCAAGCATTTAATTAAAAAATGAGTAGTAGACGTGGAATTTGGTTGCTGGACAAAGTTCCCTGTGATAATTTCTTGGGCGCTCGACTACCTTCGAGGGAACAAGTTTTGTTGGTGTTTTTGTACCATCACATGGAAAATAAATATACATTTTCTGAAGCTGTGAAACATACAAGTATTAAACTGCAAGAAGGGTGGAAAAAGGCTAATATACTTGTTAAGACGGAGGTAAACATTCGAGCCGGCATACAAAAACTGTATAAGGAGTACCAAAACTTGAGAAAAGATAAGTGCAAAAACAGACGCGGCTAACATGAAACGCCAATTTTGGAAAGGCAATCTCGACGTACTATTTGATATTGCTAACAAGAATGTAATGGCTATGAAGGACGTACTAGAACACGACAAAGAATTCTTAATATCTCAGA
>JALPQI010018835.1:0-20097 GCA_025490895.1 Thaumatotibia leucotreta
AAGCGGTATTAGACGACGCGGTCGGTTGGGTCCAATTAATCGCATGCAGTGATCGGGGCCGACGGATCGCGCCGTATAATACTGCTTTTTAAATATTATTTTGAGTAGTTATTATACATTTATTTTAAATTATATAATTTAAATACCTAATTATAACTGCAAAAATTTGCCAATCATTTTTTTTTATACTAATATTACTTACAGATAATTATTGGCTAAAAGCCAAGATGCCAGGTCACAACCCTATGTCAAATGATAATTAAAAAAGAGGTACTTGCCGGCCTAGGCCGGCAACGAGCTGCTTCCCGGCCACTTTTTTGGCACTTAACTACAACATTTCATTGCATGTTTGAGAAAATTTCTTTTGTTTAAACAAAATGCGACGATTATGGGAGAATTATAACAGAAGATGTATTATCTACATTATTATGTAACTATTACTACACGGGTAACACATTAGGTATAACAGCATTGCAGGACCCTCATAATTCACAAGCCACAAGAAGCGACCCTACCGCGAACTTCGAAATCCAAAAATTTCGAGGGTTTGTCTCTCTCACTCTGATGACCTCGTTGAAGTGACAGAGAGAAATCATCGAAATTCCTAATTTTCGAGGTTTTGCGGATTGCCGTTACTGGCCAAACCTAACTGACCCGCTCAGATACAATAAGTATACCAGTTTAATACAAAAATATCTGCCCTGACAGAGATAATTATCTCGCTAAACAGCTACTGTCCACTGCTGACTAATCAGTATTCACTAACAAATGAACAATACGCCACAATTATACCGTTTCCAAACAGGAATTACAGATTATCAGATCGGCAACGCCTATAAACAGTACAGTCCGTGCCATGAGCTCTGAAAATATGATTCAGAATTTGTGTTCCTGTCGGCGAGTTAGGGTGTCTTTCCACCAGAGTTATGCAATGTGGGTGCATTTATATACAATCACAGGTTATCATAAAAAGGATAAACAATATTACTTTACTATACCGCGATACATACCTAAGTAAGATTATTTATAAGTTAAGGGGGATAGAATAGCGAATACTCGTTTGGTCTGAATGCAATGCACCTTCACACTCCTGCGTGCCTACCAATCCTACCATGAACTGTCCTGGAGCAGACTAAAATCCGAATGCTGTTCGTAAAGCTCAAGTTTCGTAAAGTGACCATAAAGGCTATCGGCTATCAGTCGGACAATCGCGTCCACAATGCCTATTCACTAACAAGTCTGACAACGGTCATTGTTTAATTATTAGCTACTTGTTTGCTGTTTGTCCTTGGCCTTAAATTAAGAGATAAATGTAACACAACGGCAGTTTTACGTGTTATTGGCGTTTTTCTACTGCAGCATAGCATCTCTCTGATGGAAAAACATCATAAAATGAGTAACCGCATTAATAGATCTTCACGTTATGAACTTATGAGGAATTTATTAGTCTAGCTAGACCCTATAGAGAATTTCAACTCTATCAAAAATTAAACTATTTCAGGCACTATTAAGGATTTTACCAACCTGTTTAAATTATGGCTCATAACCATATTTTCTTTGGCACTGTCCGCTGCGCAATATCCTGTAACAAAATATATTTATTTAAACATAATTAAAACAACAACCCATAGGCCAAGCAAACAATTAAGATAAATGTGATGACAAAGAGATGCCCTAATCAGGATTCGAGGGCCTCCAGTAATATTTTAAAGACAAACGGGTTTTAATCGCGTAAACTTACGTTTAATTATATCCTGACGTTTCGGGTATGACGTTACACGGATGTAACCCGTTATAATGACCCGTTTTGTCTTTAAAATATGAGTGATAATCGTGAAAGTTTAAATCAATACAGGGCCTCCAGCTTCATAGGGGTGACCGTACAGACTGCCTGCGGTACCGGGATCAAAATTATTTTCGTTGTCTTATTTTGTGTCCCTAAAAAACGTGACTTAGTGGTGATTTTTGCATGAGATGGTGTTTTGTTTCGAATTTTCGATGTATGTATTAAAATCTAGCGTGAAAAAGAAATGGGTACAAGTGCACCGGATTTTTTGTATACATATAGGTAAGGTACTGAGTCGAAACAACCATTAAACGCGTGACAGACTGGTATGAAACAAGACAACGAAATAGTACATTTCGATACGAGTGCAAAAAATTTTTTTTTTGACGAGTGTGAAAGTTGGAGCTTGAGTGAAACGAGGGCGACAATCACCCGAGTTAAAAAGAAGTTTTTACACGTGTATCGAACGACTTTTTTCATAACAAGTGCCTTAAAAAGAGAAATTTACGCACGCGTAAAGTGCGCAAAGTTTACTTTTCCGCACCAGTTAGGAAAATAATTTCGACCCACCGAGGCCGTCAGAATAAATTGAACAGGGGATACTGCGTACGCGCACTCTCTACTCACTTAGTTTGATTAAACAGTATCATGTTACTGTTGATTGATGGACTGCTGATCTAATCAGAACGATTACCCATTGAGTTGCATCAGGCCAAATAATGGACGCCCCTAGACCATAATCACCATAATTATGATACATAAAATAACGAAGTTTTTACGGAAACTCGATTCAAAAGCAACTGGACCGGCTGTCATTGGCTAGATGTTACGAAAATCGACTATTACAGTCAGCATTAACCCCCTTATTAATAAACGTCTTTTCTCCTTTTCGGCCTTAGTAGGAATTTCTTGTTTAGATTTGTGATTTGTCACAGCCATGAAAGTTAACGTTACCTACTCTAATTTAGTTTAATATTATTATACAGGGTGGCCCATTCAAATAGATCAGTATGGGAAAGTCTGAAACTATAAGACACACGAAAATCTGTTCATAGGAACCATGTCTTCGATTTTAATAATAAGGACAACTGCGTTGACAAATATGAAAAAAAAATCTTAAGATTTACACAATAAACACTTGGTAAAATAAATTTAAGTACCTACGTGAAAACAATGAATGCCATTCATTTTAGACATAATGCTTCTTAGAGACATTTACTGTACTGCTTAAGACCTACACAAACGATATATCTGAATAGAAATAATTTAAGTTTTTTTTTTTCAAAACAACCGGGTTCGATTCCCTAGCTGGATACAGTTTATTTTTGAAATGTATGAATGCAGTTTTTCTTTTTATCAAAATCGGTGACATGGTTCCTAAGAACAAATCTTCGTATGTCTTATAAATAAATAAATATCTTGGGACATCTTACACAAATCAACCTAGTCCCACGGTAAGCTCAATTAAGGTTTGTGATGTGGGTACTAGGCGACGATGTATATAATAGATATAAATAAATAAATAAAATAAAATAAAATAAGCCTTTATTATTGATCTTAGTTAGTATAAAGTTTTTTAACAAATAAATCTATTATTGTGTATCAATTTGCCCTTTGGCAAAGGCCTCCCCTAGAGATTTCCATTCCTCTCTGTCCATTGTCTTCCTTCTCCATGTTTTTCCTGCCGTCTGTCTGATTTCGTCTTCCCATCTTTTCCTCTGTCTTCCTCTCTTTCGTTTCCCATCTCGAGGATACCATTCAGTAACATCTTTGGACCACTTGCTTTTCTTGCTTCGCATTGTATGACCAATCCATTTCCACTTTAATTTCCTTATTGTATATGTTACATCAGCAACACCACTTTTTTCTCTAATACTTGACAATTTTATTCTATCCTTAAGTTTTATGCTCAACATACTCCGTTCCATCCTATTTTGGCATACCTTTAGTGATTTTCTTTGTTTCTCTGTTAGGGCCCATGTTTGGCAGCCATATGTCATACAGGGTAGTATACAGGTGTTGAAAACTCGCTTTTTGTCTTCCATTGAGAAGTGTGGATTTTTCATTACTTCTTTGAGTGACCAGTATCTTTTCCAAGCATTTGTTATTCTGGTTTCAACTTCTTTTTGTATTTGGTCCTCCGGCGAGATTATTTGACCCAGGTAAGTGTATTGCTCTACATATTCCATTAATTTGTTATTTACTTTGATTTGTACCTGTTGCCCATTAGTCATCACTTTCGTTTTTTCTGTGTTAATGGAGAGGCCCACTGTATCACTCTTTTCCACTAGATCCTGCATCATGTTCTGGAGGTTGTCAGGTGTTTCGCTGAGTAGAATTAAATCATCTGCAAATCTTAGATGGTGTAGTTTTTCTCCATTTATATTTAATCCATATTCATCCCAGTCTAATTTTCGGAATATATGTTCTAGCACGGCCGAGAATAACTTTGGTGAGAGAGGATCTCCCTGTCTGACTCCTCTTTCTATTTTGAATGATTCTCCCACTGTTTCTGTCCGCACCTTTGCTGTAGAGTTTCTGTAGATTTCTCTAATAATTTTGACATATTTCATTGGCACACCTTGGTTTTCAAGAGCTTCCCATATGTATTTGTGTGTGATGGAATCAAATGCCTTATTGTAATCAATGTATGCCAAATAATATGTCATACCATATTCATTGCTTTTCTCTATGATTTGCCTTATGGTATGGATATGGTCCATGGTAGAAAAATCACTCCTAAACCCTGCCTGCTCTTTTGGTTGATTTTCCTCTAGCATTCGGGTTATTCTATTAAGGATTATTTTTGAGAATACCTTATACAGATTGGGTGCCAAGCTTATAGGTCTGTAGTTGTTAATTTCATCTTTTGCGCCTTTTTTATGGAGTAGTACTATTGTTGATGTTGTCCACTGTTCAGGAATTAATTCTTTTTCTAAGATCTCATTAAATAAGTTTGTAGTAGTGTGTATTATAGAGTCCAGGCTTCCTTTAAGAATTTCGTTAGAGATATTGTCACAGCCGGGTGCTTTGCAGTTCTTTTGTGACAGTATAGCCTTTTCAACTTCTCGTGTTAATATGGTTGGGATATTTTCATCGTCTTCCGGGAAGTTCTGATTTTCGTTTCCTTGTTCAACATCCGTGTATAGGTCTCTATAGAATTGTGTAGCTATTTTTGAAATGTCTGTTCTTCTGGTCGCTTTGTCTTTTTGTTTATTCTTTACACTAGGTATCCAAGAGGTTGTGTCTTTCAATTCCTTGAGAGCTTTTTTGATTCCTCCTGTTTTCTCTATGTGGTGTTGAATTGTTCTCCTTCTTATTTCATTTTTATGTTTTCTAATTGTCTTTGATATTTGTTTGCTTATTTTTGCTATTTCATTTCTGTTTTCTTTCCTGTTTTCTAAGAGTAGTTTTCTAGTTTCTATAAGCTTCCGTGCTTCCATTCCTATCTTGTCTGTATTACTTTTTAATCCAGTGATTTTTTGGGATAGTTTTGTGAGCTCTTCTTGTAATATATCATATTTTTTTTGTGTATCTGTTATTGATTTCAATTTTAAGGAAAGATTTTGTTTTAGTGGGTGAAGCAATTCATCAGGTAGTGGTATAGGTATTAGGTTCGGTCTAGTGTTTGCCTTGATATGTTTTCTGTTGTTCTTTATTTTATTCCCATAGATTTTACTTCGTACCATACGGTGGTTTGTATTAAAGTTCAGTTGATTGATTGTGTCTACATCAGCAACATATTGTGGGTTGTTGCATAGTATATAGTCTATCTCATTCCTGACCTCCCCATTCGGGGATATCCATGTCCATTTTTTTCTTTTAGGTTTTTTGAAAAAGCTGTTCATAATTTTAAGGTTATTCGCTATGGCTAAGTCTAATAGTCTTTGTCCATTGTTGTTTCTTTTGCCTGTACTGAAGGGTCCTAGAACTTTCTCCTCATTTTTCTTCCTTTCTCCTACTTGACTGTTAAAGTCTCCCAATACAATCACAGTTTTGTGTGTGTGTTCTAGCGTTCTTTCTAGTTGATTATAGAATAAATCTTTTGTTTCTTCTGTGGCTACTTCTGTAGGGGCATATACTTGTATTAAGGAAATTGGTTCCAATCCGGGTAAATTTAAATTCAATTTTGCGATTCTGTCAGATATACCTACGAATTCTTCAATATATTCTTTATAGGTTTTCTTAACGATGAAACCGACTCCATACATGCCAGGTATTGTTCCTATATGGTAGAAGATGTACTGGTTGTGTTCTTCAATTACTTCTCCCATTCTTCTCACTTCACTCAGACCTATAATATCCCAGTTGATTTCGTCCAAAGCATATTCTAATTCCATTAATGATTCATTTGTTCGTAAGGTTCTTGTGTTTAATGTAGCTATGTTGATGTAATCATTTCTTGTAGTTTTTTGTGATGTTTGTTTTGGCAGTAAACCTAGTTCTTGCTGATGTCCATTACGGATTGGGGTGGCAGTTACTTTTTTCTTCTCACAGATGTGTGTCCCATTTCTATGCTCTAGGGGGTAGTGGTCTAGTGCTCCCACGGGGACCGGCCGGATTGGGAGGCAATGTGAATGAATGTATTTGGTTTTGGACCGGCAGCCAGGACCGACAGCCGGGTTAGGACCAGATACATTTGTTATTTTTTCATTTAGTTGCTATGATTCTTCCGTTCCGTATATTGGTCGCTGCCTCACATAATCCAACGAGTTTGAGTTAGCCCGGGTTCTCATCAACTCAAAGGCATTCGTCTTAGAATTGCCCTGTGAGGCGGTAGTCAGTTGTTTTTTTGACTGTGAGTTGTTGTTGGGGGATATTGATAACTCTCTTTTCCTATTCTCCTTCGTATTTGTATTATTGTTGTCTTTAACTATGAGCTTGTTGAATTTAATGTAGGCGACGTTCCCTTTTCTCCTTTCTTCCATTAGTTGAGGTAGAAGAGCCCTTCTCTGTTCTAAGATTTCCTTGGGATAGTCTTCTGTAACCTTAATTTCCTTTGACCTGCTTTTATTTTTAAGTACCTCTGACTTTTTCCACCTACTCACGAACGATAGGACAATTGGTCTTGTTTTCTCTCCTTTTTTGTCTTGTCCGATGCGATGGATTTTGTTTATGTCGATGGCTTCGATGGAAATATTAAGCTCTGTCAGGAATTTTTCTTGAACATTTCTTATTAGTTCAGTTGTCGACTTTTCTACTTCTTCGAGTCCGTGTATTATTATATTGTTACTTTTTTTCTCATTTTCCATATTTTCTATTTTCTTTTCAAGGCGATCTATCTTATTCTTCAATACTTTATTTTCTTCTATCACTGGCTTCAGTTTCTCATCTAACTTTTGATCTATTGTTTTCGTTATACGCGCTGTTATTGTGTCAGCTTGGTTCTGCATCTCTAGTTGCATTTTTGCAAAGTACTTTTCAAACTGTTCTTCCATTTTTCCGTGAAATGGAACGGGGCAAGTTGGTAGATTTCTGAACGTTTCTTACTGGCAACACTTTTAGCACTACTTCCGCCTGTTAACTGCCTATTGTTCGTTTTGTCTATGGTTTGATTTCTAACCTATAAATGACACTGATTTTTCAGTCTATTTTTATGCGGATTTCGAACTGTGCACTAGTAACTGTTATTTCCACCACTATATTTCACTTCCACTGTCACTATACAGTATGTGTTTTGTGAGAACTGGCGCTTGTACTATTTATTTCGTAATTAGTTTGCGGAACGAACAGATAGCCGTGTTTACACTACGAGGACCGGAAACGAAAATATAATAGATAGATACATATAAATACTTAAATACATAGACAGCCATGACCAAGGAACAAATATTTGTGATAAATAAATACACAAATAATGCCCTCGCCGGGATTCGAATCCGGAACCTCCAGCTTCGTAGGCAGGGTCACTACCAACTAGGCTACGGAGGCTGTCTTATAGTTTCAGACTTTCCTATACTGACCGATGTGAATCGGCCTCCCTGTATACTACATATGAACACAAAGCTCGACACGGGCTACTTCACAAATAAGTATCAAGATGTTGGATTTCCTGGAAACCCATAATTTTCGAACATGGTCGTGGTACACCTGTCAAACTAAAAATAAATACGTGAGAAATACCCATCATATTAATCTGCATTTCTTCAGAATCAGGGATAGTTAGCACAGAAAGCGTGTTCCATCACGACATAAGTATAGTATAAAACAAAATCGCTGTCTGAATATCAGTATTGCACCGGAGAGAAGCCGGGGCGGGTCACTAATAGACCATAAACTCCTTACGGTATCGCACTAACTATTTTCTAGCCTTTATAATCTTTATATTCAGTATATTAGTATGTTATGCATGAGTCTACGAATAAATAAAACATGGAAGCCGCACGCCATACTAAATTGCCTTTCAAAAACGATCCTGAATTTTAGTTGACAAATGTCATCCTCTCTTCAATGCATCGCGGTAATGAATTTTAATATCAACCTATAAAAACTTAAACCGCCATTCAAAAATAGTTGTGATTGGTCCGTCAAAGTTTTGATTGGCTATATTCTGTAAACATTTGTCAAAGATGTTGCGCCGAAATATGCGCGGTGTTAAGAAAAGCGCTATGTCCTGCCCATCTTGGCACAATTGAACAATTATTTCTGGGGGCATTTTTGAGCTGGCGTTAGACGTCCATGTTATGTATATGGTCGCAGGCATGAGTATATCTATTCCAAGTAAAAAACGACCGTCGCAGCGTAGCGTGGCATTATCTCGACACGTAGCATTGTAACCATTAAAGCCAAAGATAATATACAAAAACGATATTAGCATCGCCACCGCTCTAAAACTGCCACTCATGTTTAATCTGATACAGATTGACTTCCATCAGCTATGGTTTCGACTTGACACGAAGTACATTTCACCAAGATAAGTTTACACCTCGTTACTACTAGGTGTATTGGATGCAAAGCGCAAAACTAACTTGGTGTAGATATGTCGGAGTCGGCAAAAAATGTAATGTAGATGTTGGATCAACGCACCATGACTCATTTGCCATGTTACCATTATAACATTCCGTTTGAAATGACTTAAGCCGAAAATAAACCCAAGCCAACTTCAATCGTACCAGAAAACAATTGAAGTTTGAAATGGTAGAAAATTTAGGATCGATTGAGTTTACTTTTGAACTTCCTTTGTTTTATGGACTTTATGGTGTTTGTTTGAAGTAGGCACGTAACTTGATCTTGAGTATTTGACGTTATGTTATGTGATTTAGTTCGTTTTTATAAATGATTGCGTATAATTTAATGTAGGAATCATTGGTTGGGAAACTTGGGAAAGGAAGCAAAAAGTCGCAAGTAGAGGCCACCCAATTTCGAAATTCGCAAATTTCGAGTATTTGTCTCTGACACTCTAATGCAGCCTTTGTTAGAGTGACAGAGACAAATGATTGAATTTACGAATTTCGATGTTCGTCGTAGGCCTAATGAACCCCGCTAAAAATACTATGATTATTATGACTGAAAGTATAAATATCAATATAGTTAAATCCTGTTTTCTATTAATAGATTAAGTATCCAGTGTGATACATAATACAGTGTCAGAAATTGTAGCGTGAGTAGGTAATGTGTGTCACTTAATAAATTTAATTTATAATTTCTGGAACATTTTAAACCCTGCCAAAAAACCAGTTAAAACCAGCCCTTTTTATACTATACCAACTTAAAAAAAAAATATTTTTTTAATGGAAATTTTGCTAAAGATCTATTAATTATTTAGTTTCCCATCCATCAGTCAGCACTGTACAAAGTGTCAAACAGGTCTGTCAGTCACTCTATATACGGCTGAAGACAGGTTTGGAGTTAAACAATGCATTGGACTATGTCACTCATTACTCTCATTAGCACAGTTTCTCACGTCTGGGTCACTGACGCATCTATTATTAATTGTTGAGGATACTGTTTGTAAATTTATTAATTGCGTTCCGTACCTACCTGTAAAGATTATTGCCTAAGAGCAAATAATTGCGAAACTGGCGAATAAAATAAACAACTGACGATAACTTTTTTGGAAAATATTGGAGACTTTCATAATTGTTAACCGTATTCATAAGAGAATATAGCTATAGAAAATAAGGCATTATTGTGCAGATTGGAAAAAGGGGCATTTTTAACGGCGACTTAAACGATCAAAAAAAGTCGTAAAAAAATCTCCTTTTTTAAAGTTGGTTAACAAAGTAATTGTATTTTCACAATAGTACGTACATCATTTTACCCTAAACTCGTAAGTCAAGTAGTATAAGTATCACTGCATTTTTGGTATGTTGTTTAGACACCATAGCGCAGTATAAAACCACATTTTGTATATAATGTATAATAATATAATATATAATATACCGAAATTGCAGCTTTGCGACACGACTTGCGATTTGTTTGAAAAACTTAGATAGCGCGCCCCCTGCCTTTAGAATTTCGCGTTTTTATTTTCATTTACAAGGTTCACTGACCTGATTTTACCCTTAAATTAAAGAATATGAAGTGAGCTATAAGGTCATTATTGCATGTTTTTCGTAGTATAATTAGGTGAGGCGATATTAAGCCGAAAACGTTAGCAAAACACAAAATTTTACCTAGTTTACAAAAGAGAGTACTTTTTGAAGTCGCGAATTTCTGAAACTATAAAACCAACGGTAATGCATGTTAGCTCAACTTGTTGGAAATTTATTAATCTTTAAACGCTTCTTAACATATAATGGTGTCTAAACAACATACCAAAAATGCAGCTATACTGCATGCATGGTTTGCGAGTTTAATGTAAAGTTTGACCGTTCTACAAACGCTAACCCTCGAACCTAGTTCAATAAACAAAGACAAATATAGAAACAATGTTAGCCTCCCGATTCCCCTGTCCATGTAGTCGTTAATGGCGGCGGATGTCATCAACTCGTGTCCATTTTTTCCACAAATGAGGGACAGGGGACACGTATTCTGTACTATTTATAGATTTATGTGGTTTTGAAGGGAAGCTAGGTGCGGCTGGGTTGGGCCTTGGGCCTAGTCTAGACGGTTTATGGACGGCAACAGCATTGCTGTAATAGGAAATCATAGTGTTCAAGTCACACAAGACAATAGGGTTCCTTTTAATACATTTGATTATAAAATACATCTAGTTAAATTTAAATATGCAGAAAAATTTCTTAAAAATCCTGCGGTTAATTAACTTCCAAAATTGAATGAAATAACGTTACTGGACATTTCTTTGAGTGTTTCAACCGCCGATATCTTGGTATTCTTGGTAGACGTAGTTGACAACTACCAAGATATCCAAAAAAAATTAAGATACCCACGGAAAATGCGTAATAATGTTGCCACCGAAGTCACGGCGCTTGAAATGCTCGGAAAATGCCCTACCGTTAGATTCTATACATTATGTACCTACACTGATGAAAATTATGTGTGCTTTCTAGCTTATACCTATTATTAAACTTTGTACCAAACATTGTACCTATTAGTGTACTACATAATTATGTTTGACTTACAGACATAAAAGCTAAATCCATAATTTTACATCGCTGGCAGGATTGCGTGCTGAGCAACGGTTATCATTGGCGAATACCGAAGACTCTACAGGTATATTTAAGTACACTAAAGGATGTACACAATTATTTGGTACCTAGCCTAGAGTACATTTAGAAAGAATGTAAACTGACCAGTAGCCGTACCATGAGTTAGCAAGTGATGGTTACGTTACGGAAGGCTCGATATGTAAAGGTGGGTTTACACCAAACGAGCGAAAGCTCATTCTATCCCCCACTCTACGAAATCAACGAATTACGACGAATTACATTTTGTGTAACGAACGAATTTCGTAGAGTGGGGATAGAATGAGCATTGGCTCGTTTGGTGTAAACCCACCTTAAGGCTTGCCATGAGTTGCCGCGGTGTGCATTTTGTTCAGCTCATAGCACGGCTACAGTACCTACATCCTGTGTTGCGATAGTGATACGGCTTAATTTAAGATAACAATCAATCGTGAGAGTTAGAATGGCGGGTGTACACTCTACAAATACAAAATACGACTATACTAAAAAAATGTACTCAAAATGGCGCAGAATGTGTACTATTTAATTTGTGAGTGACTGTTATTTTCATAGAAAATAGCTGTCAAATCTTCGCCAGCTTTAGTGAATCGACATTCGTTCTTCTCTAGAGTTAAAAAAAAGTGAGTAGGTACTTAGTTAGACACACTTACATACCTACTTAATTTTTTTTTTCCTTGAACCGTAGAAAACCGGGAAATAAACGATAGGAAGAAGACGAAGAATCGAAAAAAGTAAATTTGCATAACTTCGCGATTACAAATTATATTACTAATATTCTGCATATGAAAGTACAAATTTAGTAAATTTTTTTGAGTCGATAGGATTTGTCGATAATCAATAGCTTCCCGGTAAACCAGCATACACCCGCCGTCTTGACAGTCAGAACGACGGTTGTACCTGAACATTGTAATAACTTTTTGTACGGAGGGGTACAATTTTTTTTTAAATATGTACTAAATAGTACATTTTGAGTACATTTTTTTAGTATAGTTGAGTTTTGTATTTATAGAGGTAAACGCCATTCTGCAGTGTTATTCACTAAGGAAACCGCCTTGCTATCAGCGCTGTGTCAGTGCTGCGGCAGCGTCGAGCCTAAAAATGGTATTCACTAATGTACTTTAAACGACACTAGTGCTCGGCGACGAATGCGGCGTGAGCTGGAACTACATTGCGTCGAAAGTTTGACGTTTAATGTATGAACTTCGTATTCTCTAACGAAAAACAGCGATGAACTCGCCCACAACCTCGCTCACAGCCTCGATTCCTAATGTCAAATCAGACAGCTAGGATTTTAGACAAGGCTGTCTCGACATCGAGCTCGTTGACGAACGCAGCGTCGAATGTGTCAATAAGAGAATAGCATAGCTGACTCTCACAATCAATCGGATACAACAAACCATGAGCAATTAGTAACACATGTAGCATATTTTTGGCCGCTGTCATAAATGTTAAAGTCACCAAGAATAAAACAGGAGGTTTCGAGAACAATCTATTCGTGTCACGACCACCGCCCGAGGTCGTGCGACAAAAACTGCAGTTGCACCCACAATCACAATTTTTGCGCACATTACACCATTTTTAGCATTTCAGGCTTAGTTACTGTTAAGTACTAGAAATAAAGTTAACTAATGAGTAACCCCTTAGGACTGACGCGGAGCGTGGGGCCAATGAGACCGCATCACAGTGTTTCGAATTTTGAATTTGAAGAATGTAATTGGTCAATTTTGCACAGCTCCGCTCCGCTCCGCATCAGTGATGCCGTACCCTTATTAATTAAACGTCTCCTAACTTATTGTTAGCAAGACGATAAGTAATCGTTTGTCCCTCCCGGTCTTAAAACAGGCGTGGATCCAGGATATCGTTCAGGGGCATTGACTTATGATTTAAGATTTTTTTTCAATCGTTAAAAAACAGCACCTAGGCATACCTAGGTCCAGTGTTAGGGGGGAGCAAGTGCCTTGCCTCCGCGCCTGTCTTAAAGACATATTGATAAGAAGTTTTTCACCTATATGATGCTTTGTTTGTTTGTTGATATTGTTGTTAACTATCATCAGAAAAATACCTATAAGCATTATTATTATCACTATACAAATTTATTCACTTTCGACAATCACCAATGTCTAAACCAAATTCGAGAGTAAAACAAACATATACAACCAAAAGCAAATGAAATATGACAAAGAAAAGTAGCATATACTTGCCGTACTTTACGTTCCTACTTAAACATTTACCTACACAAAAGAGGCTTACTTTAACACAAAAAATATGGGTCTTACGACCTTATAAAAAGTTCTGGTAAACCCTTGCTGGATATCATATCTCCAAGCTCTGAAGAGTCGAACGCTTAGGGAAACCAGAGAAAGAAAAGACATAGTACCCATAGCAGAGATATATACTTTATTCATAGAGTTACCTGGACACTAGGTAGCCCAGTAGGGCTACGCCGAACTTCGAAAATAATGAATTTCGAGCATCTGTCGTTGTCGTTTATTTATTTAAACTTTATTGCACAGTAAAAAAATACAGATACAGCATGCTGGCATTGCTAACTTCATGCAATAAGGCAAGAATCATTTCAACGAAGGCGTCATTCGAGTGACAGAAGCTCGAAATTTTATTTTGAGACTAAAACAACCTTTTCTCAAATATGCAATGAAATATTGTCTTTACGTTCCTTAAAATAGACTCGGAGGTATCGCTTTTAGGGCGCAGTAACTCACTGGGATGGAAATGGAATTTCTTAACACTTTCCAGGCCTAGGCCTGCAAAGTAACTTTTTTTTAATTTCGACAACATTGTCATTATTTTTTTTTGTAGGTATTTCTTTGTATGTTTGAGAAAAGCACTATACATGCCTCGGCGTGAAAACGGATTCCCGGCCTCGTTACCTATCCGTATATGTATACCAACTTGGCCGGAAATCCTCATTTTCCCGACCTCTGATGTAATGTACTAGTTTAGTAAAGAGTCTCGTTGAACTGGTTTCAAAAACCCGACTCGCACTCGAAAACTACGGGAATACTACATTGGTCTTGTTTCTGTGTTTGTTTACCCTTCGTGGCTCGTTAGAGCAAAGTTCGTCGAACTTTCAGGTGTACGTAGTTTACATCATTAGAGGCCATGTTCTAACTCTGATTCTACGATTGTAGAAAGTACTTAGTACTTATAGCATATTTGGGTACCTAGACTATTAGCTAACTATTGCGGTTGCGCAAATAAATATAATAGTTAATGACTGCGGAACTTACGTTTATGTTTGAAGTAAATCATATTTATTTATACGAGTATTATTTTGATGTCATATTTGTTTATTCCGGGGAGAGAAAATACGATAATAACAGTAACAGTTGGAATACTTACTTCCTACTCACTACATTAGTACCAGTAGGAAAAGGTACTTTATTACTTACTGTAGAATTACTTCAATACTTACCTATGAATATTAGCTAGTTTCAGAGAATATAGCAGTTAATACCTATTCTCTTCGATGTTCCTTCCAATCCTACCAATGCATGCAATGCATGGAACGATGTCAAAAACGTTTTTTCTCGCCAAACTGCTACAATTTGCGAATCGAGTCAAAGTCAAACTATTCTTTATTCAAGTAAGCTTATTAATAAGCATTTTCGAATCGTCTGACATTATCAAGAGAGAGAAAAAAATCTACTACTGATTCAAACCCTACACCGTTCCTGAGAAGAACCAGTAAGAAACTCAGTGACTTAATTAAGTTTTAATGTAGGTACTAGGTACTAGTCGGTACTTTACACAGGTGCTAACGTTTACAACAGCCCAACATTACAACGATACGGTAGAGGTAGATAGGTACTTACTTACTTATATGTTTTTAAAGCAGTCTTTGTAAGTACCTACTTAGTTACTTACATCCTGGAAGCATTGTGGGCGGAAACTGCGGTAAGAACGAGACACATGAAAGACTCGTCTACTATTTAAGTACCAATTAGTATTACTAACTACAGGTACTTATGAAACGTACCTATGGGACAGGTAGGTACCTGTCCCATAGGTACGTTTATAAATGATTAGGTATGCTTCGTCTAGTTTCCATGGTGGATAAATAAGAACTCTAGGCTCACAAATGCAAACAGGTAGGTATATATTCGGTACAGGTAGGTATTCGTATATATAAAATAAAAAATAAAATTAAAATATCTACGAATAATTATAAACTTCAAGCCCTTTAAGGTTGAATTTAATGAAATGATCGCCAGGTTTTAAATAGGTAGGCTACTTAAGTACCTACTATTATACAGTATACATATCACGTAGTTAACACTGCCTTTGATGCATTCTAAAAGCTAGTTAAACTTATCAAAAATGCTACCTAAACTCTGGCTTATTTCAGGTCTATTAAAACAGACTAATATTTGATGGACAGTAGCCGTACCACGAGTTGGTAGGTAACGTTTACGTTAGCGTTTACTCGATACGTAGTCTCCATCACGCTCGCTCCAACTCATCTATGCGAGCGTGAGAGACAACTTGACGTTGACGTATAGAGTTATACGCTAACGTAAAAGTTACTTGAGCAGTATGCTTACCTTACCATGAGCTTGTGAGTTTCAGGCGGATTTAGTTTCTATCCATCCCGTTCGTATTAGCGGATTGGTGCGAGCGATGCGGATAGAAAACAAGTCCGCGTTAATCTCACGACAGCCGCGCATGGTAAGCGCACAGTTCTCAAAAATAGATCGTTTAATGACTGTTCAATTTTCCTATATTGTTACGATTCTTTTGTATGAATAAAAATATATTTTATGTAAGTCTATTATTTTATTTCGCATAATGATGAATGTCCACAATTCGTAGCTTACACGTTCTTATTTGTATAATGTTTATTATTTCTTTTCTGTATTTTGTGTGTGCTACGAATAAAGTTATTTCTATTTCTACAATCTATAAAATCTTAATTGTATTAAACAACCGATAAGTAGGTAAGAATTTTGTATCATTAAAAAAATTGTTTCCTTTTTGTTTGTGAATTGCTCACTTGACAACTCATGGTGCCGCTACAGCTTCATCGTCATGCCAAGCACGAGGCCGACTGCATTTAAACAAACGTCAAACTAGCGCCAAGTTATGTTCAGTGCAACTTATTTACGTGCAACGCTATGCAACCACTTATGTCATCCTGCATCGCAAATCGTGTTTGTGGGCAACTACAATGAATAATTGGTAGACAATACAACACAATACGTAAGGAAACTAGATGTAACAATTCTTCAAACGTGAACGGTTCATTTAATATGTACTGTTCTTATGATTTACTTACTTACATGTTACTTACGTATAATTTAGCAAAAAAAGGTTTAGTCAATTTGCTAAAAATAAGTAAAAACTCATTCCTAAAATTATATACCTACTGAAAATGATTGCTCTAGCTCTTAAAGGCAAAATTTTAAAAAAATTTAATAATGGCGGCAAGGTGTACGGTAGTGTAAGGCCAAGTGTGTCAATAATATTATACACAAAATGACATGTCATGTCTATAATTCAATTATGGTATATAAATATTTTTATATTGTTATCGTAAAAATGACTATTACGTGTTTTTAAAATTAAAGCACAATTTTATTCTATATGGACAAGCAAAGCATGAAATTAAAAAGACTACCAAAACCTTATAAAATAAAATAAACTATTTTAAGTCGACGTTAATGTAATTTATTATCTGGAAGTTAAAAGATTTACGAGTCTAAAACTCTAAACATCAAACGGCTAAACACAAAAAACCTCTAACTATGTCCGTATGAAATGTGATAACGCTATCTTGGTAGAGATCAGAGACAGTAAATCCCATATAAGGTTCGTTACACTGATATTTCATAAAGTGACAGTGTTTATGTCGTGTATAAAATATATTTAAGCTACATATACCAGTAAGTTATAGCAATATAGAAGATCACCTGTAGAGTACAATAGATACTAAAAAATACCTCTGGGGAAATACAATTAATACAATTTATAAGCAGTTTATAGAATTAAAATTATCTATTGGTGTACAAGACCTTAATTTTGTGTGACTGTCTAACATTATTAATACTAATTAATAATGTTAGATCCATCATATCAACAGAGCGTATTATAGATCTTTTATATTAATTATTTTGTACACTACACTAACACAGAATAACAGTGACAAAAAAGTTGATCAGCTCTCCTAAATATTTCCATATCTAATAAGTGTAAGTCCGCTAAGTTTTTAGAAAGAAAAGAAGAAAGAAAGAAAAACGTTCATTCTAGACAAGAACACAGTACAAACAAAACAAAACAGTAAACACGAAATTTTGTCCCGAAATGGCCAAAACTCAGCATTTTGCCAGCAGAGCCAGCGCTGGTCTTCCCTTTAAATAGACACTTTCGTGGTAGTAGGTTCTATTGTCAAGAATTTTTAAATTATATTTCAATATTAGTATTAAAGCGAAGGATATTTAAGAATTTTAGCTCTTTGAAACTTTGTAGCGAAACAAAAAGTAATCAATGTAATCATCAGCAAACTGGTAAATGTACGTGGGATCAAGCACATGAGAAATCTTCACACCCGTAGACGACAACATGAATCTAATGATTTCTTGAAAATAACAGCACCGGCATGTTCCGGTAAAAGTAAATTAAAGCAACAAGAAAGTGTCATATTTTAGTCTATAGCGTTAAATTAGAAAAGAGGGCCAATTAAGGTTAAGTGCAGATACGGTGTTTTATTCTTAGGTTAATTGTTAATTACGTGTCCTCTGTATACGCCGTGAACATACGTAGTGTTTTTTAAACGATTATTGCGTTTTCATTAATTTTTTAAACCAAAGAAAACGTTACACTATAAGATATTGGTTTTATAATTATATTTATCCACTTTCATCTATTTACTAATCAGTTCTGACTTAATTATATTATAACAAAACATTTTTAATCAGTGGCTAGTTAAGTAGGTACACGCGCAGGTAAAACGCTTTAAACGCGGTTAAAAAGGGTTTGCTAATTTGCTTATCAATTCAGACATCGTTCAATCCATGTTTAACCCACGTTCAAGCGATATCTGAAATAGGAAATTAAGGAATGTAGGTTCTTATTATGCGGAAGGTGAAAAATGCGATTCTTGGTTGTTAATAAGGAATGCTCACGGAGGTTTCGCTAATTCAATCTTGTGCGTGACCTAATCACTTGCACAGTTCAACGCAATTACAATTTGCGTTTGTTTTCTTAATTTAACCCTGTGAATAGGTGATATCATTATGTTCGTTATGATATGAGAATGTTTATAAGATGCCTTTAATCGTGTTTTAGTTGTCACGCTAAATTTTCAGACAAAAGTGCTCTCTTGTCCGCTCTTCTATCTTATTTATCGGCGTTAAAGAGCAAAAAGTTACCAACGCAATAAAAAATCTGATGGGAATATTTTGTTTAAAAACAAAATCAATTACTTCAGCTAATCACAAAAAGCACCCAATTCAAGTTTGTTAAAACGAAATGCCCAGCTACCGTTTAGAACCGGACCAATATCGGTAAGTAATTGGAAATTATTTTTAATTTTCTCAGGCGGAGACCGGGGTATTGAACTTTCGCGCACGTAATGCCATCAGCACCTTGTCAAATGGTGTTTTATGGTTTAATGCAAACGTTGTTGTGACGGAACAAGCGTAATGGCGTATTGGCGATCGGTCACGTATTGGCAGTTGGCATGGCATTGAGGTTTTGTTCAGTAAGTAATAAGACAAAACCCATAAAAACATTTGTATCTTGGAAGAATTTTCTAAAACAAGTTTTAAGAGAGTAAAAACTAACGTAACCGATACTTGCACAGTCATTGTACGACTACACAGAAGCTCCTTAGACAATATATAAATTAAAATAACTACCCAAATAAATAAAAATATGTATGTTTTACGAGTAAGTTGACTGTACTTTCCTTGGTAGAGGAGAATGTTATTATGTGAAGTGCAAGCCAAGTTCTCGAAAATAGTTAGCTATTATAACACCGGAAAGTAGCCTTTTCCGCAAACATATTAATTTTATTATACAAGCATTCACGCAATTATAATTTACTTAACAAGTTAACAACGGCTATAAACATTTAGGCACTTAAAGTAACGCATTCAAGCATTTCACTTTCTTTATTCCTTAGTAGCACTAACTCCTTGTAGATTTGTGGTTTCACTTTGTACAACTTTGTACACTACATTTTACAACCGCAACAAAATATGAAATGTTTGCGTTTTCTACTTCGTACAAGATAAGACGAAGCCACTGAACAAGTACTTAATAGAGAAATTTCTCTTAAAATAGTATGTTATAAGTTTTCACTATACCTACGAAAACTAGCATGCGTTTCTTCTCATTAAAATCTTAAACGCAAAAAAACTATTCTCAAGAATACAATGCATCTTCAGCGTCGAAAAAACACCATAACGCTCGAAGCTATCTTAACGATAAGACATTCCAAGTTCACCATTATGACATAAGCATGGAACAAGCTTGATAAATAACCAGTGTTCACTATCAAAGATGTTCCCATGGCAGATTCACACGCGCCGTCACACCCCGTGAGCATGGTGCTATAAGAGGTTCTTAAATGGTCCTAGTCGGGGTTGGGCGGCCTTTGACCCGTCTTGGAGTTAGTGGACTGTGAAATTATAAGGTTTAGATTGACGAGACATTTACATGCCCGGTAATAACAGGTATACTTAAATATTGTTACGATATAAGACA
>JALPQI010018836.1:0-23340 GCA_025490895.1 Thaumatotibia leucotreta
ACCTAATGTGAATTAGTAATGTGTGTGGAAGTTAACCATCTGTACCTATGCAATCTTAGGTAGGTATCTTATTTTGTTCTTCGTGTTGCTGGCGTTTCGTGCTTACAACGAGTTTGTACGAAAGTTTTAAAAGGCAACGCACCGACTACATTACTGCTGAATTTTGTTACGTAGTCTTTTTCTGCTACGAACTTGAAATTAAAAGGTCGTTTCTATTCACTTATTTTTTTCAGTCAAGTCTATTTGAGTTTCTTACTGGTTCTTCTCAGGACAGTGGTGTAGGGTTAGAACCGGTAGTAGATTTTTTCTTGATATTGTGTCAGACGTTTAAAAAATGCTTATTAATAAGCTTACTTGAATAAAGAATAGTTTTGACCTTTAACTTTGACTTCACGAAAGGTACGTATATACTTACTTTGCAGATTTGTTATAAGTTGCTACTTTGTGTTGTTTCTACTCAGACTAAAAGGTTGTTTCTTTTCTACTCACTTTTTTTTTAGCTTGTTCAGTTAAGAAACGTTTATGAAAAAGGGGGTAAATGAGTAGAAACGACCTTTTAAGGTGCGTTTAAACCAAAAGAGCATTCGCTGTTCTAGCGCCCGTTCTACGAAATCAACCAATCACGTTTTGTGTACCGATCGAATTTCGTAGAGTGGGAGGTTAGAATTAGAACAGCGAATGCTCTTTTAGTTTGAACGCACCTTTAGATAGTAACTTCCAAGTGACAAATCTACACCTATTTATTGTAATCGTCTCCATAAAAGACATGTCTAATTCGTCGTTTCAATTGTGAGACGTTTCTGGGCTTATGCAATTTACGATTATTGCAAATACATAAATTCAGCTTAAATCTGGTGAAAACACTAAATAAAAATAAATGATTCTGTCGACAATCCGATTATTTGCGTGGCTGAATCACACAGAAACGAATATCAAAGAAACCGAGGGTCAGTATTAAACAATAAATTGTTCACTTCGGCACAAGTACCTCAGCCTTTTTGGGAGTTTGACGGTCAATCTTTCCTATAGGCAGATAAACACAATAAAAATAAGTATAGGTATTTCAATTGTATTTTGGTGTTTTTTACACATTTCTATTGTGCACGAGTCTGAGCGAAATAGCAATACTTATTTATCCTCGTATCTACAGCAATCAGTCTTCGTAGCCTAGTTGGTAGTAATAGGTTCTAGGTTCGAATCCCGGCGAGGGCATTGTTTGTGTATTTATTTATCAAAAATATTTGTTGCTTGGTCAATTTAAGTATCTATGTATCTATCTATTACATAATTATATTATCGCTTGATACCCACATCACAAGCCTTAGTTGAGTTTACTTTGGTCGACCAGTTACTAGGTAAATTTTTGTTAGATGTCCTAAGATATTTATTTATTTAACAAATTCATGCGAATTCTACTAGTTTTGCACTTGGAATACGGGATTTTTTCCCATCAAGTTAGTTGCAGATACCAGGTTTTGTAAGTATAGCGGCGATGGGGACTTAGTTCAAAATTATTCATCAGTTTCAAGTCACCAGTTTTGACTGAGACAACTTATATGCCTATAAAGCGATCGCAATGCCTCAGGTAGGTCGCCACCCTCAACATTAAAAGAACGTTGACTCTTAAATGAAAACGTAGTAAGTCCCGTACTTGTTCGTGAACTTGAGATCTTTTTTTCAAGATGGCGTCCAAGTAAGCTCACAATAAAAAGGCCCCGTGCGTGACCACCGGCTCCATGCAAATTACACTTCCATTTTATACAATAAAACCAAATGAGCCCTTTTAACGCAACATGAGAAATCGATAAACATACAAGCTTGAGCTTTGTTGACTAAGTGCAGAAAATGTGGGGTTAACATAAAACCGGCCAAGAGCATTTCGGCCATGCTCAGTGTCCGTATCTAATCCGTAGTTATTCAAAAACGGCTGGGCCGATTAGGTTTTTCGCACTTGTGTCGTAATGTTCTATTTTATATAAAAATACTACAATACTACATCATCATTTTGTAACAATAAACTGTTTATTTTATTTTTGAACAGTATTCCGAAATTTCATAACATAACTAAAATATCTGCCAACATTGCAATAAAAATAACAAGCGAACCAAATCATAAACAATTACAGGAAAAGCTTACCAGCCAAGAATCGCTCGAAAGGGAAAATAAAACTGATTTAACGATTTCTGACCCGAAAGAAGGTAAACCGGCCTGTCATGTTCCCTTAGTCTGGAGAGTCAAACGATTGACGAAAACATTATCCGATATTCACATCATCAGGTTATCTCAGTCCGTTGCTGGTCTTAGGCCTCTACTGTTAACTATACGTAAAGACGCATTAGGAGATAAATGCCCATAATTACCACGCTAGATAGATAGATGGATAAAAGACTTTGTTCAAGTCCACAACATACATGGCGTTCACAATCAGTAGGTAAAAATGAGAACGAGGATAACTCTGCCGTGGCATGCCTATCTCATCTAACTTGTGTTTTGAGGACATCAAGTTAGATGAGATAGGTGTGACACGGCAGAACTTATCATTAATTAATAAAGCCATGTGTCGTGGCAGAGAATAGGTGCTGGCTCAGCATAATGATGCAGCATGCAGCATGCCACATCGCTGATATTCTGCCAGGACCTTTTTGGACAATCCTGGACAAGCGGATTAGCGATTGCAGTAGTAATTTGTCGACTATGATAACGTTGCTGCCTATGATCGATTGAATCAAAGAATGGATGACGCTTCAATACCTTAGTCGACTCTTACGATACCCGCAGGAAGAGTTGGGCTGGTGACAAATGTAATCTGTTGCCGTCGGCACTCAACAGATTGTCTATCCGATGTTCAGACTTTTTGAATCTTTTGGTTGAGGTCCTGGGTAGCTACCATGATCACTTTAATGTGATTCAGTTTAGGTCCTAAACCTCTTATGATGGATGGTATCTTGTGATGGAACTATAGGAACTGAATATAAAAACAACATCCAAATTATCTTCCGAATGACCATACTCTCAAATAATCTTCTGGTTAAAAGTAAAAGTTCAAATATCAGCTCGTACCAATGAGTATAAAAAAAACTTATGTACGAAATATCATTGATATTCACAAGTGCTATGCGGTGAAGGAAAACATCGTGAGGAAACCAGCATACACACCTTCAGTAACATGTATAGGGCCCCCACCCCAATATATTTTAACAATATAGTAAGTATCATAATTATGAAACGGATCATATAACACATATCCTAACCAAATTTCATTACTCTAGCATTTATAGTTTTTGCATACACCTGCGAATAAATTCAAGGGTGTATGTGAAGTCCCCAACAAGTACTAGGCCGGCGTTGGGACCACGCAAAATAGGCACCTTTGATTGAGTTGCGGAAAAAATGGCCAGGATACAACATAAAAAGTGAAAGAGCTCTTTAATCATCTGGTTGCCTTTAAGGTTCGGCTCGCCGGTACTCGTGAATGCATTAAGTAGCGCCCCTAAGCTGATTACGCTGTTCAGTGACCTTCTGACACGGCCCGAACAATCCGCTCTTAAACATGAAACAGCCCGAAAAATTACCAACTCTTACTTTATAGGAGGTATTCGACTATCTAAAGGCAATCGACAATGTTAGAAATAAAGAAACGAGGAAATAGTCGAGATTATGAATATTACATAACGGAAAAAAATGCACCAAAGAAAAAATACCGAATACCAGTTACGCAATGATGATGGCATTTGGTTGGATCAGTGCCAAAATATCTGGTGCTCAATCATTACAATTTACATCGTAAATATCCCGTTTTAGTCATACTAATAATTTAAATGACCAGATTAGGTTAGGTATATGTAATAAATTTAAGGGCCTCGGCAAAGAGTACGATTTTGTACCGTTTGGCGTAGAAACTTTAGGTTCATGGGGCCCCAGCGCACGCAAATTGTTTGCTGAGGTCGCGAAACGTCTGGTTGACGTAACTAAAGACCGAAGAGCTGGCGACTTCCTCGCACAACGCATCAGTATTGCGATACAGCGAGGAAATGCCGCCAGCATCCTCGGTACAATGCCACAAGGGCCAATCTTAGATATAGGTTAGGTTAAGTAGATTAGTTATATTTAATCTATCTACATAGATTAGGTTAAAAACGTATAAAAATATGTGTAGGGTAAGTTGTGGATCAATGAAACAACTAAATTTCAAACCATTGTATCTCTGGTGTTTTTGAAGTTACGAGTGAGATATTGTGTTCGAAGATAAACAATTTAGTTGGCTATCGAATGCCATTCTTGGTTTCTAATTATTTTCAATATTATATGTGTTATGCAACTTTAAACAAAAAATGAGATTTGTTTCAAAGTGTCCTCGTGCATGTATTCAATGAAACACCTGAATTTTTACATTGAAACAGATGTAATAAATCCAATGAACTATGAAACAGACTTAACCAACATTGGAACTGTGTTATATGTAACATATATATAAGTACGCTTGCAATGAATACAAAATAAAGGAAAGTTAGTAATAACGGTAGGCTGGAGTAGCTTTACTTTAGTAGGATTCTAATTTGTTAAATGATTAATAAGACCACTGAAACATATAAGAAACCGAAAGAATGTTTCATTGTATACAACCCAAGTTTCATAGTAACTTAACAATGTCGTCGATAACTGCGACATATTGCAAAAAAGTTATGTTTTATGTATACTTGTAGTATGACTGCAGGCGAACGCGGGAGGGTCCTGGGCATCTCCACTATAGATATCATACACTTTGTGACAACATAAATATCATGTTGTTTTATTGTGTATGTATGTTTTATTGTTAAACATATTACTTAAACTATTGCCATCAATGAAACATTCAACTTTTTAAACTGTCCTATCTCAGCCAATTTGAAAGTTAAAAATCGTATATTTTGCCATAAAATAGACTAATAGTCATAATTATTTATGGTATGTAAAAAAGTGGCTCTAGTTCTGAAAATTGCATATATGTCGGAGATATGAGTTACTAAATCTAGAAAACGATAAGCAATGTTTTGCTTGGAGTGGTCTTTGCTTGGTCCATGCAGGTTTGCAGGTAGATGATACCAACCAATGAACAGGTGGCTGGTGACCTGACAGTATAAAAGGTCACTACTGCAGTGTTCATCAATTCATTCCCGTGTTAGACATAGAACGATTCACTCTTGTCTTGTTATGTGAAGGGTTTACATTCTTACGAAGGAAGTTATTTCTATGGGGTATGCATCCTATGCATGGACGCAAGCTTAGAACTCTCCATTCGTTTTCTACTACTGCGTAGATGCGTAGATACAAGATTCTGTAACGAGTAACAAGTAGCTAGGCCTCTTAGCTCGGCTGTCATTAGGGTTCCCGTTATCAGCAAGTGGGATGAAGACTCAAGGCTCACGTAACAGTGAGTACTGGTATTGTAACACATGTAAACGGTAAGGTTTAAAATCGACAACAGTTGGTAAGGTAATGATTGTTCACTTTGTTTGCAGTTAAGTTTGATTTGAGTCGTGATTTAGAAAACTGCTTTGTTCTTTTTTTGTGATTACTGTTGTAAGAAAACGTGTGGGTAGGTATCCTACCCTATTGGAAAAAAATAAATAAAAACAGTAATTCTAGTGATTTCAAAGTATATCATGACCCATACTTATTACTTACTTAGTTGTGAAATACTAGCAGTACCAAAATATGGGCAGGTAGCCCTTTGTTTTGTTTTGTTTTCGAGTCTACCAAAAATTAATTTGTGATAGTGATAAACATTTTCAATCCATGCCTTGTGTTAAAAGTTTTCTATGCGTGTGAAATTACCGTTACAGATGTTCAACTTCAAGATCAACAAGCTCACTGTCATAGTAGTCTACAGTTTCATCCATGATGAATATGCTGTGACGATGAAACGAGCGCAATTTCTTGCGATACCTATGTCCAAGAAATTAAGAATTGAAGACGCCAACTCTATGGTTATTTTGGAGCAACGGAAATTAAAGGACAGGTTTCTTTCCAATTGTTTTAATGAAAAATTAGAAGCAGTAGTTTAAAGAATTCTTAATACGTTTTATTATTTGCGAGATTAATTTGATTATAGTAAAGTGAAGCACAATCTTATTTTGATGTCGAGTATAAGATGAGGTCAGTGTCTAACCTCAAACTTTGGGTACTTAGTGTTATGATTAGGTCTAGCATTCCAATTATCTCAACATCTGTTCAAAACTGCTTATTGCTAGTCTACTTGAAAAAAAAAAGGAAATCAGTCGGCTTTGACTTTACTTTGTTTTTGTGATAAAAATGATATCGTACAATTTGATGATTACAGTTCAACATGGTGAGTCAGAACGAGCTGCCGGCCTGCAAGTTGTTGATGTCATGCCCGGTGGCGTAGCAGGTGTCGCTACTGCCTACCGTGAACACGTGGTGCAGCACGTGGTGTGGACACGTTGTTAATCCGCTGAGCAGTTCACATTTTTGTTGGGCTATTTGAGGTCTGAGCTAATTGGTGAAACTAATGTTGTTGTAGCCATCGAGGGTTTATTCCCTTTCGATTCTATAGAGTTGAAAAAAAAATTGGAGGAAGAAATGCAAAATTGAAACTAAATTAGACATCAATGTTACAGTTACGCAAGTTTAAAATAAACAAGTTTTATTAAACGCATTGAGATCGGTTATAATAATTTCTGAAGGGTGTTGATGATGGTCATGATGGTGGTCATGATGATGGTCATGATGGTGGTCATGATGGTGGTCATGATGGTGGTCATGATGATGGTCATGATGGTTGTCATGATGATGGTCATGATGGTGGTCATGATGGTGGTCATGATGATGGTCATGATGGTGATCATTGTAGTGATCGTGGTGATGATCATGATGGTGGTTATGGTGATGATCATGTTAGTGGTCATGATGATGATGGTGGTGATAGTCGTTTCTCATTATGTGGGCTGTCCATAGTTTCAATTTGACTACTTTAGTTTAATTAAAGTTGTGGATTATAATTGTTGGAATTAGTCATTTAGTTTGCAATCGTAGAATGAAACATTTTACATTCAGTTTGGTTACCTTTTCTCAGACTGCATACACCATTTTATCATTCGTAATCGTAGGTGTAAAATCGGATCTATTTTTCCGTCTCCGTGCGGCCACGATTGTGGGTGGCATGCGTTTGGTTTGATGGTGTAATCGGTCGATGTGTTTTTGGTTTGGTTACCGGATAGAGGTAGACCAATTTTGTTGTTGCTGGATGGAAGCAACTGTGGTTTTGGTTACCGGATGGAGGTAGACCAACTTTAGAGTACTGTAACCCATTTGTTGGTTTGTTGAAGTGTTTCATTTGACTATTGTTGAACTATGTCTGTTACTGGCTAGTAAAGTAGTAAGTACATAGACTGACTAGTCTATTCGAATGTTAATGAAGTTGATTTTAATTCCCTGGGTTGATTAAACGAGTACCTAAATAATTTTTAAATTTAATGAATTCAAATCATCACTCATGTGAGCTTTCAATGGACCGAGAGCAAGTCCGAGGGATTGAGCGTGATCTAATAATCGCATCAGAAGTTCCGAAGCATGTAAAAGGTGCACGTGGACTGCTTTTTATGTGCAGTATACTCTTTGCGAGGAGTAGCACTTACGCGGCTGAGATGGTTAACTTCTGATAGGTTATTGGATCCTAACAATCCGATGGACTGAAATGAAATCGGATGGTTATGATGTAACCTGGTTGAGTAATTTACGTTTTTGTTTGAGTCGAGAGGTTGACTAATTTGAATCATTCATTAATTGAGATCATTTTGGTAATGCCACAAAATTAGTTATTGTTGTTAAACGGGATGAGGTGACTATGTCACAATGTGAGTTTCCGATAGACATAAATGTGACTTGTGTTTCCTTAATTTTGATTCTACTGGTAACTGAAACTGAGCTGGTGGCACTATCAAAATTGTCTAACAAATTGAAGTTCATAAATGATTGAATACAGATAACATTTTGTTGTTAATGAAAATGCTAGAAAGCCAAGTACCACGTGAAGTAGATGAAGATTGTTGTGGCATGAAGGATGAGGTTCTCAGTTCGGTTGGTCGACCGTACCAGAGGCTTGATCGTAGCCGTAGCCCGTTAGAAGTCGGTGTCTACCTTTGAGTAGTCCGTGGGTACGCGGTGCGCGATAAGCTCTGGCGGAGGTCGGGTCTTGTAGAGACCGTAGAGTCAGGGTTGACTCGGCGATCCCTTGGGGATGCGCGTAGTGTGTGGTTATGTGATAACCAATAGGCCACGAATGAGAGACCTGCTTCCGAACGTTTGCCGTCATGTGTTTTACGTAAAAGGTGGCTATGAAAGCCAGGTGGTACTTGTCTGGTCTTGCATTTAAATTGGTGGTAATGAATTGACTTTAAGTGATCCTAAATTCAGTGGCAAAGAATAAAATTATTTTCCTTGAGTTGAGTTGATTTTACGTAGACAGATAATTTGGTCAGGAGTAACCGAGTGGTGACAAAGATTACTGATGTACGTGTTTGTTTCAGATACAAGCGAGGACGCTTGTCTTGTCAGTATGGCCGTGTCGGAGATATGAGTTACTAAATCTAGAAAACGATAAGCAATGTTTTGCTTGGAGTGGTCTTTGCTTGGTCCATGCAGGTTTGCAGGTAGATGATACCAACCTATGAACAGGTGGCTGGTGACCTGACAGTATAAAAGGTCACTACTGCAGTGTTCATCAATTCATTCCCGTGTTAGACATAGAACGATTCACTCTTGTCTTGTTATGTGAAGGGTTTACATTCTTACGAAGGAAGTTATTTCTATGGGGTATGCATCCTATGCATGGACGCAAGCTTAGAACTCTCCATTCGTTTTCTACTACTGCGTAGATGCGTAGATACAAGATTCTGTAACGAGTAACAAGTAGCTAGGCCTCTTAGCTCGGCTGTCATTAGGGTTCCCGTTATATATATTCTTAAAATGTTTTTGAAAAAAGTGTATTGTTTCAATGTGTACTAATAAATAGTGTTCAGTGAAACACCGTGAGCTGTTTCATTGTAGACTAAAAATATCACGGGTAACCAACATTGAAACAGAGTTACATAATCAGTAGTAAAACAGGTTATTATATATTATGTGGTTGTTCTTAGTAAAATTCTTGGGAAGATTAATTTATTTACGAATCTTTATGACATCGGCGCATTAAGCAACCGAAAAATGTTCAAATCACATATTAATACAAAATGTAGGAACAGAATGTTTTAAAAGATAAAAAATATGTTTTATTACCACTATTACTACGCATATAATTTTACGAAATATTTAATATATAATATAATTATACTAGTCAACCAAAAATATTAGAAATGAACTACTTAGACTCTCTTGTACCACCCGGGTTTAGCCAAATAACCACGTATTAACCAGCAGGAGCTAAAGTGACCATTTTACTGGTCAGTGTGAAACCCTAGGTTATACAAATGGGCCTTAATAGGTTGATAATGAGGTGCTAAACATGAAACATGTTTAAATAAACAGTCTCATAGAATAGTAACCTTTTGCAATTTCACATTCGGTGTACAATAAAACTATACAGTACACAACAAAACATGGACCTGTTTCATTGTACATTACATAAAAATGTTTCATTGTGAGACACCAGGGTATTATTTTAAACTAAATAAAAAAACGAGGCCAAAACTTGAACTAATTTTAAAAGTATTTAGCTTAATATAAACTTGAATATATATACAATACGACAAAAATATAAATACTACCAAACAATTCTCTGTATTCTTACAAAAAATTACGAAATATAAATAAAAATTGTTACTTTTCCTGGTTCAATTCGCTTTGAAGCATCTAGCGACGAGCTCCTTCTGCGATCGTCGCTCGCACCCTGGGGAGTTGTGGAGGGTCCCTAAGCTCGTCCTTGTTTGATAGATGGGACTAGCCGTTAAGGTCAGGTTTCCCAGATATCGCAAAGTTTCATTGTGTCCGTTTGTGTCAATGTTCCACAACTAACCCTATGTACCACACACCCCAATAATTGACATTATTTAGACCCAATTTTTAGACATGCTTCTATAAATACATACTACAACATTATGATTTAAGGTGATCAACGATTTTTTTCGAAATTTTTGACCCTGTTAAAGACCGTAGAGCACCAAGATGACCTTTATCCTCCCAGCGATCACTGTCGATAGCACAGGCATTCAGATGTCGTTTAAACACATTTTCTCAAACATGCAATAAAATGTTGTCATTATGTTCGTCATAATAGGCTTTAAAGTATGACGTTGCAGTCGGACGACCTCGAGATAATAGTAAAGGATTTTCATACGAATTTAACGGCCTAGACCGGTAAGTAATATTTTTTTTAAAACATGGCGTTGGTTTACATGAACAAGCTAAACAGCTAAATTCTGTTTTTTGGTTGTCGTATTTTTTATTTCATTGCATATAATTATGTTTGAGAAAAGCACTATTACATGCCTCGCCATGAAATGGGCGTACCGGCTTCGTATCACTGTCCGGCCTCACTATCACTACCGTTCGGCCGTCCATACCTAATCAGCCGATAAGCCCACCTTTCCCGGCGTCTGCAGTAATGTACTATTATTTTAACTGACGACAGACGGATCTTAATCGCGTAAACTTACGTTTGATTTCGGGCATGGCGTTAAAATATGAGTGATAATCGTGAACGTTTAAATCAATATGTCGTTTGAGTACGTCATTATAGCACAGATGTTCACCGCCATGCTTCCCTATACCTGCCGCCTAGTTAGAGTAGAGTAAAGTTTTAGGCAAACGGCGGTCATCCTAGGATAAAATGAAAAACAAAAATAATAAACTAAATTCTAGATATCTAGTTGATAAAATGATGGATGTTATTATCACTTTTCACAATTATGAACCGTTTCCACATCGTAGTAAGGAAAGGAAATGTGCCCCAAATCTGATAATTGCCTTGAAAATTAATTGAAGAGAACGTTAAAATTAAAGAAGGATAATAAAATTAATTATGAAATTCAATCTCCAAAGAAAATTGTTGGGTAAATGTTTGAGGCATGCATTATTCATTAATTCGTTGCTTTTACTTTGTGTTTTATCAATCTTAGTAATAACTGCCAAATAGATATTAATACTTATTGACATCTTGTTCTATATCTATACAGGGTGTCCTCGGAGACGTGACGAGTTTTATATTTTTTAACACCACTATTAACAAATAGTAACCGAATGCCCCGGGCCTGGTTAAAAACAGACATAAAAACAGACATAATTTTTAATTTTAAAATTTTATTAATATTGGATGTCATATACCAAAGAAAAAACGACCGAAATCACCAACGTCCGAGGTGGGAATCGAACCTACGTGCTTAGCTTTCGCGGCTGATGCCTGCAACGCTCGGCCACTCGGTCTTAGCAACTACCAGTGAATTGAATGTCAAGTGATTTTTTTTTTTGGCATTTAGGTTTCTTTAAAGGTAGATATCGAGGGGGTAAAACCATTGTTGAGATAACATATGTGACATATGTATAAATGATAATATTTATGTTAAGCACAATCTCGATTCAAAGAGAGAATACAATTTACTAATCAAAAAGTCTCGATAAGCCGTTTTAACATCCTAAAACTACCGTTAAAAGAAAAATAAATTAGAAACAGAAAAATAAAAAAACCTGTCTGTTTTTACTGAGACCTGTGGCGTATTCCACAAAACTTTCCAAGCGTACAATTCTACAATATAAATACCCATACAAAAAGTTGACAATTTTGTGGAATTGTACGCTTGTAAAGTTTTGTGGTATAGGTAGTGGCCTGAGGGGGTACCACGATCTACTAATGCCATTCAGATTAGGACCTGAACTAAATCGCCATGTGTCAGTTCCATAAGACAACTGTTAAAAACCGACAAGCCGAACCTAAACTGAATCGCATTTAAGAGATCATAGGTAGCCCCGCATTCATTTGCTCGTTGTTAGTGGAGTTAGAAAATGAAAACTAATAACGTCTCCGAAGATGGACACCCTGTATAATATGTTGTGTATTCAGCCAAGTAGCTTACTGATATGATGTTACCAATTCGAAAAGAGACCTTTACTTCTCTATAAATTATTACATAAATGTTCTGACTTTTTAGATATTTTACATACATCTCTTGTTAACATTTAATTATTATAGGTATATCAATTTATTTAAAATCAATTTTATGTTTTAGTTTTTTTTTTACTGCATGTTACTCGTAGTTGTAAGATGCAGTACCACCATGATTGTTTGAAAAAACAAGTCCTGCCAAGTTTCTTACCGGTTCCTCTCGGGGTCAATGGTGTAGGGTTAGAACCGGAAGTAGTTTTAATACTTAGACCATTCAAAAGAGTTTGTTGCTATTCCAATTTGAATAAAGAATCATTTGACTTTGACTTTAATCGATTTAGTTCAAATTAATAATGTGCATGATTTTTGTATGAAATATGTTGAAAATCTGTTTGAAATGGTTGCAGTATTTTGTACCTAGGTACTAAAAATATACATAGTATATCTGACCTGACTCTGCTATTGAATGTAGATAGATTAATATAAACTGGCAATGTTGGAGCTTTATTTATGTAAGACTACCAATTTCCTTGTAATATCGTACCCTCTAAGCGGATGAACTCTGAACAGTTCATGATTAATCGTCTTTGTCGGCATTCGATAAATACTCGGCGTAAAAATATATACAAACTCGAGATAATCCTTAGAGGTACACAAATAAAGTAAGTTTGATTAAGGCTTGTGTTTACTCATACCCAGGACAAAAATGTACTGACGATAATTATGATACCTACTTACATATTAAATACTTAAATAAATATAATCTTGTAAGTCACCCTTAATTCGACAACATCCAAAATAGTAAACTACTGGACATGGTATATTTGTATTTTTTTTTGACCCCGGATTTTTTTTAATTTATTTATTCACTATAATTAAATACATACGTTGCGTATAAGCAAGCCCGTACTGTAAACCTCTCGGGTTTTGTGATTCGATCCGATTTGCTTATTAAGACTATTGAGTGCCAAGGAAGCTTGAACACAAGACCATCCCCTATTTCTGTCGAATTAAGGGTTAAAACGTTTCTAAGAAATAGACAAGCAAATGCAAAGACTGGGATTCAAACCCACGAATACCAGTTTCGTAATCCGAGTCTGACAGACCTATAGTTAACAATATTATTCCTTCGAATTTTCGCAGAACGTCCAAATTTTCGTCCGCTTCAATGCAATGAATAAATACTGTTTATTGTAAGTACAATATGAATTCCGCCATTAGGTATTGACGAATTTCTTTCAGTCATTTGTCATTTCAGTCAGTCATTTGTCCCCCACTCCTGAACTTTGACGCACTTTACCTTTGTAAATTTTTATTTGATTCACCAAAACTAAATAAGTGTCTAATTATGGTTCTCTGCCTTTTCGTCGAAAATTGTATTGCCGAATTTCACTTCCTAGCCAACTTTTCGCAGAAGTGTCATTTGGCTGAATTTCATTTCTCGACTTTAAATAATCCAACCTAACCTTTTTTTTTTGTTAACCCAGGGGAATCCGTTATGGATACCACCCGGCCCGGGAGCAACCGGGTGGTTATGTCCGACTCGCACGGACTAAACCCCTGGGGTGTTCCACCGCTCGCTCTATGTGCGGGGCTTCGGGAACGCTGCTGCACACCTCCGAGAAAATCCAACTTAACCTAACCCAACCTAGTGGGCAATTAATTCTCATTTCCCAAATATGGGGTTGAGAAATGAAATGGTTGCGAAATAATTAATTGCCAAAAGTTATTCGGCCGAATGACACTTCTGCAAAAAGTTGGTTGGGAAATCAAATTCGGCAATACAATTTTCGGCGAAAAGGCACGGTGATAATCTAGGTAAGTGACAAAATATAATAATATTTTTTTTACCCAGTCGTCATGCCTTTTCCGTGAAAGCTGAAGAAAAAGGATCATTCACTAAATCTGTACTCGAAGAGGCTGTCGAAGAATACATTAAATTTTTCCAACCTAGCATAACATGAATCACGCTTCCCCAAATAATAATGCCATACGCCATTTTCTTTTGACAGCGAGCGTAATAAAAGTAAAATGTATAGTTTCCTGGGCGTGAGGCTTGCATGTCAGGGGCTATAATCAAATTCAAGTACTTTCCAGTACCCATTAAGGTGACCTATGCAAATGGGAATTCAGGACGAAAGGTGCCTTTGACTCAGCTGCTATTAATAATAAAATTGCAGTGGCTTTTAGAGAAGTACATTTATCATGTTTTAATGGCAAACGGGTCTAAATCGCATCAACTTACGTCTGACAACCCAAACTCACTATAAATACTGTCACTACTTTTCGCAACCTCTTATGTCAGTATTGAATCAGAACTTAGATACGATCTCTATTGCAAGTAGGTATTTGTTACTTAGTGAGTTTTGGTTGTCAACCGCCGATATTATCCTGACGTGTGAACTGAACACCCGTGGTCGGAGGTAGACTTAAAATATGGATGAGAATTAAATAAAGAAGTATAAATCAAAGTAAATTTTGATTAAGTTCCAATAAAGAGTTGTTAGTTCAGAACTGTTTTTTTATATTTAATTCTACGAAAACGATTCGCGTAGTTATAAGTAACGTACGCGTAGGTCGTAACGTAGCGCGTTAATAAGGATGGCGAATAAATTAACAAATATGTATGCAATTTCAAAATCGAGACTGAAATCCACATACACAGAATTGTTATATTATTATAATATCTTTTATCTTTTACTCATTTTAACATCAAAAATGCATGAGTAAAGTGTGTCAGTATAGTCATTACCATCCTGTATAACACCTGTAACTCGTCTTATCCCTTTTTAACCACCTCCAAAATTTCATAAACTTTTTGAACGTCTTCTCTCTCGCGTCTACATAGTAATACGACATACACGCCAAGATGTCTACTAATAAACAACGAAAATAAACGCTGGGCAAGCGGATTTTCAATCGCAGTAATGAGTCCACTATGATGATGCTGCTGCCCATCATCAATATTCTATCAAAGAATGGCTAGTGACACTTCAATCCCTTAGCCGGCTCTTACAACACCCACGGAAAGAGTTGGGGTGGTAACAAATGTATTCTTACTGCCATCACGATACGGCTACGTTGCTTAAGCCGAATTTTTGGCAGAGTAATTGACATGAAGATGGCTGTTAATATTCTCTCTCAAAGATATTTAAATTAATCCTGTGAGCACCTGAAAACGAGTCATAAAACGTTTAAAGGACAAGAGTTTATAGCTGAACCTTGCTAACGAGGGCCACTTAGAAAGGTGTTTATTTTAACTAATTAGTGTTAAGCCTTTTAACGGGTAATCTTGTTAATGTTTGCTATTTAAAACCCAGATAAATACCCAAAAATATTATTGTATTAACCGTGCCTCATCACGATGGTTTTCATTGCGTAAGATGTTACTTTACGCGTCATCAGCCTATCTCAGTCCACTGCTGGACGTAGGCCTATCCTAACTATTATCTATGCGTATAGACGCATTAGGAGTAGGTAAATGCCCATAATCGGGACGCGGTGCGCGGATTTGCGATTGCAGTAATGTGTCCACTATAATGACGCTGCTGCCCATTATCAAACAAATCACAGAATGGTCAGTGATACTTCAATCCCTTAGTCAACTCTTACGACACTCGCGGGAAGATTTAGGAATATATCTAAATTATACAGAGTGGTAAATTCTCAGGGCAAAACAGAAAAAAATGTAGGAATTTGTTGGTGACCTATGACGATTTTTTTAAAGTCAATGTTTTTTTAGTTGGTATTAATGAAGTAGGTATTAGTCACAATTTATTTTATTTATTTCACACAATATTACATAAATTACAAATACAATCATAAATCCTTATAAAACTAACTTACAACTAACAAATACCAGTTACATACTACTAGATAAAATTTACAATTAAAAAAAAAAAACTTAAATTACAATGTTTTTTAAATCATGTCATTATCTCTGAAACTAAGCCGAATCCAGAAAAGTTCATGGGATATTATAGTTTCTATGTGTCGTCAGGAATAGTTTAAAGTTTGTCGGTATACTGATTCATCATCCTGTTGTACATTTAATTTAATGTTACTTCCTGTAGATAATTAAAAATAAAAGAGATAAAAAAAAACTAAAAAAATATATATATAATTTTCAAACAAAAAAAAACTTGCTACTGTCGCATTCTTCAGTCAAGGGTCGCGTGTTGAATGCTAAGCTTTTATGGTATAAATAAAAATACTTGCATAAATTTTCCTGTAAACTCATAATGAGGTTGCGGCTTGAATGAAATTGCCTTAATCGTTCAACTTGCCATCGCTTTAACGCCCTATACACCATCATCATCATTTGCCGCGCCCATGAAATTGGTCTAAGGCGACCGGCTTAGCGGAAAACTATACGTGTGAGAGGGAGTACCCACATCGGCATCCCGTTTCAACTCATGGATTCGCTCGCCGCCTTACGGCCCGGCCACGACATTGGTCTAAGGCGACCAAATCCATGAGTTGGAGCAGGATGCCGATATGGGTACGAGAGGGAGCACCATAAGTTTTCCGCTAAGCCGGTCGCCTTAGACCGATGTCGTGGCTATGACATTAGACCAATGTCGTGGCCGGGCCTTAAGACGATCACTGCTCAACATAGGCCTCCCCTTTTGACCTCCACATACACCGGTTGTAAACAATCCGTATTCAATGTTTCCCGGTGATCTTCATAAGGTACAAAAGGTAGATGCTCAATCAGGCGATGTAGGCTGAGTAATATCACATCAACCTTTGATTCTCTACTCGCAACTATTTTTAAATTATGGTTTAAGTTTTTATAGGTTGGTATTGAAATTAATTTCCGTGATGCATTGTAAGGGAGTGACACTTGTCAACTAACATTCAGGACCGGTTCTGAAAGGCAATTTAGTATGGCGTGCGGCTTCCATGCTTTATTTGTTCGTAGGTATTATACTACATTTACAAACATCATCTTTCAGTTCAGATATGAGACGTCGACTGCGGAATATCATCATCATCAACATATCAGTCGAAAGACGTCCACTGCTGAACATAGGCCTTCCCCAAAGATTGCCACAATGACCGGTCCCGCGCCACCCGCATCCAGCGGACTCCTGCGACCTTCACCACGTCATCAGTCCACCTTGTGGGGGGCCTACCCACGCTACGCCTTCCGGTACGTGGCCGCCACTCAAGAACCTTCCCGCCCCAACGGCCATCGGTTCTACGCGCAATGTGCCCCGCCCACTGCCACTTCAGTTTAGCGATTCGGAGAGCTATTTCGGTTACTCTGGTTCTGCTGCGGATGGTCTCATTTTTAATCCGATCACGCAGAGAGACTTTTTTCATACATCATCATCATCATCGTAGTGCACATTATTGCGATCGCCAATTCACTTGCCCAGCGTAGCGATTATGAGCATTTTCCTCCTAATGCTTCTATATGCATAGTTAGTAGGAGAGGCCTAAGTCCTGCAGTGGACTATCATTAGGCTGAAGATGTACGTATGTATTTATGATGAAGGAATACACACGCTGTATTTATTTGCTAATTTAGAATAGATTTCCAATTATCCAGGTCCAGAGTGACCGCAGGTGGACTAAAGTTCTCACCGATTGGTAGTCTATTTCGAATGAAAGAGCCCATGGGCGTCCGTTGGCTCGTTGGGTCGATGACATTCGTAAGATTGCGACCCAGAAAGTTTGTTTGGGTTTGAATGGCTCAGGACCGAGATGAGTGGCGTATTAAAAGAGAGGCCTATGCTCAGCAGTGGGCGATAAATAGCTGAAATAATGATGACCCAGGGCCAAAACATTGACTTAAAAAAACTTAGCCATTAAGAAAATCTCGCAAACATTATTGATGCCGTGCAACGGGCTATAAAGAAAATATTTTATGCAAATCTGTTACTAACGTGCATGTTGAAATTAGTCACGTCCTGAACACGACACTTTCAAAGGAAAATAATAACTCTGGAATAAAATGCCTATTAAAGGCGTTTTAACGTAAACTGCGGTAAATATAGTCAGATTTATGTAATGGATACTTAACAATTCAGTACCTACTGAAAATTATTATTAGGTATAACGATATAGTAGTTTGCTTGCCATACAAAAACGAATTGTGTTATATCATATGTATATCATTAAACAATATTTATTTTTGTATAATAAATATTATGTGCATTTTTTGAGAGCCAATTTAGTAAAAAGTCCCATTTTGTCGCTTAGATAATTCATACAAAGACTGTAGCCGATTCCGTCTTAATGGTTACCAACAAAGTATGACGTTTTATTAAATACTTACTCACATTTATTATAAATTAGTCATAAATGCGCTGAATGAAAAAAAAAAAGCCATATTTCAACAAGAATCGTAAATACAATGTCGTAGAAGTAATGTCTGTTTATGAATACACACGCTGTATTTATTTGCTAATTTAGAATAGATATCCAATTATCCAGGTCCAGAGTGACCGCAGGTGGACTAAAGTTCTCACCGATTGGTAGTCTATTTCGAATGAAAGAGCCCATGGGCGTCCGTTGGCTCGTTGGGTCGATGACATTCGTAAGATTGCGACCCAGAAAGTTTGTTTGGGTTTGAATGGCTTAGGATCGAGATGAGTGGCGTACTAGAAGAGAGGCCTATGCTCCGCAGTGGGCGATAAATAGCTGAAATAATGATAACCCAGGGCCAAAACATTGACTTAAAAAAACTTAGCCATTAAGAAAATCTCGCAAACATTATTGATGCCGTGCAACGGGCTATAAAGAAAATATTTTATGCAAATCTGTTACTAACGTGCATGTTGAAATTAGTCACGTCCTGAACACGACACTTTCAAAGGAAAATAATAACTCTGGAATAAAATGCCTATTAAAGGCGTTTTAACGTAAACTGCGGTAAATATAGTCAGATTTATGTAATGGATACTTAACAATTCAGTACCTACTGAAAATTATTATTAGGTATAACGATATAGTAGTTTGCTTGCCATACAAAAACGAATTGTGTTATATCATATGTATATCATTAAACAATATTTATTTTTGTATTATAAATATTATGTGCATTTTTTGAGAGCCAATTTAGTAAAAAGTCCCATTTTGTCGCTTAGATAATTCATACAAAGACTGTAGCCGATTCCGTCTTAATGGTTACCAACAAAGTATGACGTTTTATTAAATTTCTCTTCTTAGTCGTGCACTCTTGACAGAGTGGTCGTGGTCATGTCAAAGTCGATTTTTGCGCCACAGCAGCTCTCGTGATCCGTCGCCATGTGGCTCTATCTTTGGTGGAGTGGGAGCAGTCGTTGATGGTATTTTCTGTGATGGACTTAATGAGGTCCGTCCATCGTGTTGGGGAGCGGCCACGAGATCTTTTGCCCTCGACTTTTCCTTGCACCACCAAACGTTCCATGGAGTTCTCGTTACGGGTTATGTGTCCAAAGAATTTGAGGATTCGCAGTTGAACAGCCGATGATAATCTCTCTTTGATTTTTAACTCTTTCAGAATCGAAACGTTGGTACGGTGTGCAGTCCACGGGATTCTGAGCATGCGTCTCCAACACCACATTTCCAGCGCGTCAATCTTGCGACGGTCTTGCATCCTCAGCGTCCACGTCTCAGCTCCGTATAGGAAGATTGGAAAGACTAGGCATCTCATCAGCCGAATCTTTGTGCTTCTGGTTATTTTGCGGTCCTTCCAAATCTTTGTGAGCTTTTCGACTGACGATCTAGTCACGGCGCAACGTCTCCGAATCTCATCTTCGCAACCACCGGCGTTGGTGATCGTAGAGCCCAGGTATATATAGCTGTTGACGACTTCGCATCCTGCTATATTTTGGACGTCTGGTTGGTTGTTTCTGGCGCGGTCTACGATCAACATTTTGGTTTTGTCGCGATTGATTGCCAGACCAAAATCAAGCGCTGTGGTCTCTAGGAGTCGAAGTAGGGTCTCGATTTCGCTTTTGGTTGACGCTAGGAGGGTGGTATCGTCTGCATACCTAAGGTTGCATATTTTCCGGCCTCCCACGGATATTCCCTTGTTCCAATCTTCGAGAACTATACGCATGATATACTCTGTGTATATGTTGAATAGTAGGGGAGATAATATACAACCCTGCCTAACACCAGCTTGTGTTTTGAAGCGTTCAGAGTCGATACCGTCAACTCGGACTGCGGCTGTGCCATCTTCATACAGACGTCTGATGAGGTGTACAAGGTGATAAGGTACACCCATTTCCGTCAGGATCAGCCATAGTTTCCACCACTTGACGGTATCAAAAGCTTTCCTGAAGTCGACGAAGCACACGTAGAGCGTGAGGTTGAACTCCCGAGCTTTCTCGATAATCTGCCGCATTATGAGTAGTTGCTCTCGTGTGCCTCGACCCTTAACGAAACCAGCTTGTTCCGAGGCGATCTCACGTGACAGGTAAGCCTGAAGCCTTGTGTTGATAATGTGCAACATTATCTTACTGGCGTGGGAAATGAGGGAAATTAATCTATAATTATTACACTTTTTAGTCGATCCCTTTTTATGTAGTGGAATAAATACAGAGTGTGACCAATCGCTCGGCCAGGTCCCAGTGACCCATATTTGGTGACAAATTGTGTGCAGTATGTCTACTCCGATTTCCCCCATAGCTTTAATTGTTTCGATCGGGATTTCATCGAAACCTACTGCCTTGTTCCGCTTAAGGTGCTTAATGGCTGCCCGTACTTCATCTTTCAGTGGCAAAGGCTCTTGTTCCGAAATTGTGTCATGCACTGAGTTGTGTGCTACAATGTTGGATGTCACGTCAGCAAACAGAGATTTACAGTAGTCCTTCCAGACGCCAACGATCTGTCTTATCTCTGTGATGGTGTTTCCTGATGGATCCTCAATAGCCCAAGTTTTCGGTTTGAACTGGCGGGTTATAAGTCTGATTTTCATATGCAAGTCCTTTGTCTCAAACTTTTGAGAATGGCGCTCAACCTCTTCACACACTGATTGCAGCGCTGTATTGCGATCTCGACGACAAGCGGCTTGTATAGTGGCACTCATGTTATTCAGGTCTTGCACCGTGGCGCCGCTAGCTTTCAAGTCTCTACGTTTCTCTATCAATTTCCAGGTATCAACTGTCATCCAATGTTGTCTCTTTTTAGGTCCGTGACCAGGCTGCGATTCACGCGCAGCATCTTTTATTAACTGTACGGTGGATTTCCAAAGGTGGTCGATATTTCCTTCGCTGCTACAGTTTTCGTGCCAGTGATGCTCTTTCTCTTGAATCGAATGAATAAACGAGTCCTTATCAAGTATTTCAAGACGTTTTACCATTTTCTTGCATATGGGTTTGCGCAATCTAATTCTCATGTTACATATGAGTAGCTGGTGGTCGGACATAATATCGGCTCCCGGTAGTGTGTGTGCGTTGGTTACTGAGCTTCTCCATCTTGTTCTGATCAGTATATAGTCGATCTGGTTGCGGTATTGTCCGTTTGGAGAGGTCCAAATATAAAGTCTTCGTGGGTGGTGTTTGAAGACCGTATTCATAATCGTAAAGTTGTTATCTGCGGCGAACTGGACAAGGCGCTCTCCTCTATTGTTCGTGCAGCCCAGCCCGTACTGACCTACGATATGTCCTAGATCGACATCTAGAGCGGTTGTTCCCACCTTCGCGTTAAAATCACCAATAACCATCAGTATCTCTCTCTTTGGGATGTTTCCGATACACACTTCAAGTTGGCTATAAAAGTCCTCGATCTCTTCTTCGGTAGCGGCACTTGTAGGGGCGTATACCTGGATGATATTCAATGCGCATGGTGAAGCACTGAGTTTCATAGTAATGATCCCATGTTTTATTAAATACTTACTCACATTTATTATAAATTAGTCATAAATGCGCTGAATGAAAAAAAAAGCCATATTTCAACAAGAATCGTAAATACAATGTCGTAGAAGTAATGTCTGTTTATACACCAATTACAAAAAATGATGTTCTGAATTGAATTGAAGCGTTCACTTTATCTCATTTTGACATCACAAACTTTTATAAAATCTAATTATCATGTTATCTGAACGTTAGCGGCCAATTTCATGGTCGTGTCAGGAATTTTCAAACCTAACCCAGACGCATGCGTCTAAAGATGCGTTTAAACCAAAAGAGCATTCGCTGTTCTATCCCCCGTTCTACGAAATCAACCTATCACGTTTTGTGTAACGATCTAATTTCGTAGAGTGGGGGGTTAGAATAGCGAATGCTCTTTTGGTTTGAACGCACCTTCACGCAGGCTATTCTATTAATGCACAAATCAATCGCATGCTTTTCAAAAGTATTTTCGCCACTCATGTACGAAATATCACTTGTTACGTACATGCCATGTTTCTCGTCAAGTTTGTATATAAAGTATCATAATGAGTACACCAAATCTTGAAGCCAAGAAGACTCTGGACTCCTTCAAATTATCAGCCTATATCAATCCACTGCAGACAACGACCTTTCCTTAGCCTATGCGTGTGGACGCATTAGGAGGTAAATGCACATAATCGCCATAGCCGTAAATTGAGCTAACATGTTACACGATAAGTGAATTTATTGTTAATGACCACTGATATAATATTATCTCAAAATGATGTACTTAACTAATCAAAGGAATTATTATTATGAAAATCAATGTACTACTGTTTTGGTGAAATTGAAAGGGAGCGTGAAGTTAGCATATCAAGTGTGAGCAGATCACGTTTTTATTGGAGTTCCTATAGCATGCACAATAGTTCTAGAGTTCCTGATACTTTTTAACGATAGTTCTATCATTTTTTGGAAAAAAAATGATGTCACTGTTTTCTTCAAAATGATATGCTAACTTCACACGTTAGCATATCAAATCGATCCGATTACAATGAAACTCGCAGGATAGATTCATTACGTAGAAATAGAAAGTTCCTGACACAAGCAATACGTATTTTACCAGTTTATCGACACACAAAACAAAATGAATCGTTGTCAGAATCGGCATTTACTCAAAGTTCAGGTGTGCTATGCTGGGGCATTTTCGGCAGTTCCAGGTAAGTTTTTGGTCTTAAAAGATAGCTACGGCTCCGGTATTGTTAAAACCAAAGAGTTCTCTGCTCTGGTAACATTATTAAAGTGACAAAAAAAATATTCTTAAATTTCAATTTTCTCAAAGTTCAGGTGTGCTATGCTGGGGCATTTTCGGCAGTTCCAGGATAGTTTTTGGTCTTAAACGATAGCTACGGCTCCGATATTGTCAAAACTAAAGAGTTCTC